>JASDQU010372622.1:22348-36353 GCA_032191745.1 Picea mariana
AATGATGATAAATATCTACTTCTATTAACTATAAGCCTCCTAGAACAAATTGAAGATTAATGTTCCTCAGAAAAAAAAAAAAATTATGTTGGTAAATTTGGGATACATTCCTCCATCGCTTCAGTCATTGTTCAAGAGTTTCCCTTGGAGCCCATTGCAAATTATCTTCTGGAACGAGTTGTTTTTTCTCACAGTCAAGTTTCTTTCTTCTGAGCTAAATTCTTATTACCTACTTTTGCGCCAAGTTTCCCATTGTTGTTTGTTGTTGCGCCGAGTTTCTCATTGCACCGAATTTTCTGCCACTGATTTGTTTGTTGTGCAAAGTTTCATGTTGCTACCTTTTCTTGCGCATTGTGCAAATATTACTATTCTCATTCACTGCGTAGAGAGGCTATTTGAATCTATTGTTGTGCGCCTGAAATTGACATATACCAATATCATGGCAACTTCTCAAAGTAAAAGAAAGAACACAAGAAGTGGGAAGGTCGTGAGGTTTGAACCACAGGATTTAAATTTAATAAATGCAGACCCGACGATCATAGTGTCCTTTGAACAAGTTGGATGCATAGGTTTATGTGAAAATATTCAAGGATATAATGCACAACTAACTAAGCAGTTCACCCTTAATTTTACTGGTGTCAATGCAACTATTGTAGGGATCGTTTTTCAAGTGAAAAAGGAAGCTATGTCAACTGCGACAAAAATCCCTCTGCAGGGAGAAAAATTGTGGAAAGGTATGCCATTATATACTTCATGTTATATTGATTTCATAAAGCTTGAATATCGAAATCGGAAAATTGGAGCCAACATTCCTAGTGAGTATCTCCTGGAACCTTTTGAGAAACTTTTGAAGATAATCAAGAAGTAATTCACTTGTGAGGAAAGATTTGACAAGGTGCATCCATACCACATCAGGCTACTAATGCATTTCACAGGGAGAAGTCCCTTAAACTTACCTTTTTTCTGTGTCGAAGCCCGGGAAAGATGGCAAATAGTGTCCAATCCAAAGTTGACCAGCCAAAGAACAACTTATTCCATTTTTCCTTGTTTAAGATGTTGGTGGTTGAGGAGCTGGGAAATTTGAACAGGGACTGGAATTCCTTCCTAATTTCGGCAAACATTCTCAGAGACCCTAAAAGAGATATTCCTTTATCTGTTGATAAATCAACACTTCATAGTTCAGAGATGAGAGGAGGAGATGTTGCTAAAAGAAAAAAAGGAAAAGAAATGGAAGACTCATCACTCAGACAACCAACATCCAAGAAGAGAAGCAAACTAAGATTTACTGATGAAACTGAGGAGACCCAAGCTCCCAGAAAACCGTGCACCAGATCCTCTGCTAGGAGATTTCCCATACCCACAATTCAGTCAGGGCTTAGTGAATGTGCAAACCAGGGAATTGATGAAAAACAAGTGGAACTAGGTGAGGAAGATGCAAATACTAAGGAGGTGAAACAACAACTAAAGAAAGCTCAACATGTCATAGCCCAATTCTATCAAGAAAATATAGAATTGAGAAGGCAGCTAGCAGAAAGAATTCCTGAAACACCAGCATCACAGAGTCAAGCAGGTTAGAGATCTCCTACCTCACCAATAGGAGGAAAAAAGAATATAAATTGGCTGAAAAAGCAGCAGCTAAGAGAGGCTCAATATGTAATCATTGAGCTCGGGGAGGAAAAAAGGATATCAAAGGAAAGAATCATGGGACATTTAAAGGAATTCAAACGAGCTATTGACGATGCATGTGCAGCTCTCTCTGACACTCAATCAAAATTGAAAAGATATGTGGCTTTGTTGAGACAGGTGAGGAGTTTGAAGAGACACAATTTGTCATTAAGGAGGACAAAGAAGGCCTTACGACTGCAAGTGAGTTTGGACAAGGAAGCTACGGACAAACTAAATGATCCCATCCTTTGCTACCAACTGGATTCATGCGCACAACCTCAACATGAAGATCCATCGCGTGAAATCACTGCGCAGATTTCGCAGCCAACATTTGCGCAACAAAAACTAAAATTTATTGCACAACGGTGACAGTGTTGTCCAACGATACACATGATGATTCATCACAACCATATGGTTGTGATTTTCTAAAATAATTTATGATTGTAAATAACATCTTGGATAGGTTATGATTGCCAAATCAACTTTCCTATTTTTGGTAAATTGTGTAGAGGTTATTGTTCTCTTTGAAAACAACCAAATCCATAACTCTAGGAGATAGTAGTTCGACTCCTAGCAGCGAAGTGTAGCTTTATTTTCTATATATAGGGACTATTTTGATGTAAAAAAGGGGGACGTGCAGGCATAAGTATAAACATTTTGATCCCTAATGTAATTTCTGAATCTAAAGAAATACAAATGCAAAAGTGTTGAATTCCTGAAGAAAAATATTCTAATGGTGGTTATCTGAAGCTTGTACCTTTTTTTGTATGTATTTTATGTGTATTCATATTCATTTGCACTTTTCTTCTCTTTAAATTGGTAAATTTAAAAGTCCAGAATTCATCTAATGGTGCTCTACAGTGAACCGATTTAAATTATGTCTATCTTCTCAGCTAAGATCGAAATTCATCCATTGTGGTGCTCTGATTCTGTTGTATGTTTATTTTCTTCTTTCACCTTACATGATCAAACTAAACATTAAAGTTCATCACCTTACTTAGCCTTTGTTCCTCTGAGGATTTCTATCTACCAAGCATTGTTTTCTTTGTTTTCAGAGGTTGACTCCATATCCATAGAAGCACTATCTTTTGTCAGCAGACCTTGAAAAAATATCTTAAATTTCTAAATCTAGCCATCATTTTAAAGCAACTTGTCTATCAGAGATCAAGTCTCAAAGAGAGCCTTCTCTAGATTGGAAAGGCTAGTTTCCATTCTTAAAGTTGGTTTGTAGGTTATCTTTGTAGATTGTTTCTTCAGCCCGACAATTTACTCAACATTAACACCTTTCAAGAAATTTTAGCAAGTGGAAGACTATAAAGAAAAAGATAGTAACATATGTCTTTCTCCTAGGGTTTCAAGCAAGCAATTTCATAATCGTAGACATGCAACAAGTAAATTAACCATAAGAATTCATTCACAATAAAGAAATGCATATTTTACACTTAATTCACCAAGAATAATCAAGCATAAACCCTAGTTGAAGAACCTCCACATGAAAATTTGCCAAAATACACCAAGAATTGCCTCCTCCAAGAAGTGTGCACCACTAAATTTCAGCCAATAACCCTTAAAGAGGGATAAATTTCAGACTGCCACTTGTGTGATGAGTGAATCATGAAAAATGAGAGCTTTTATCTCTTATTTATACAATAACTATGACCTTTAATTGCAATTAGGTCATGAAAAGGCCGACATGGCCAAATTACATGAAAAATCCATTTTTTACACAAACTAAAATAATTAAACCCTAAATCATCTTTAGAGGTGATGTCATGCCCTTCTAGGGTGATGTTGAGCCTCCTGGGTGAAACGTTGGGCCTCGTCTGCAAAACATTGGGCCTTCCAAGCCCCTAAATGATGCCACACGTGCCAATTAGCACACAACTCCCTCCAAAATGTCAATCCTGATGCTGGGTGACATCTTGGGTCAAAATGGTGACGTCATGGGCCTCCCAAGGTCAACGTCTAGGTGGAAGAGCAAGATCCCCCTAGGTTTGGGTCTGCCAAAGTGTCTCCGGTGAAATGTCATTCCTTTTCCCTGGTGAAAATCTTTGACATCTCTCTGCCCCTAGCTGGGGTCACAACATCCATTTGTGGGCTTTCAGCCCCATGGAGGTCTGCGCTAATCATCTCCCCATATGTACCTGTCCACCGGACATGGTCCTACAACAACAACAAGAAGTACACCCTCCATGGGCTCATAATTCACAGGGATTATATCAATGTCAATCACATCCAATAATCAAATTACCCAAACATGTGCATCAAACCCCCCTTTACCCAGAAAAATGCTCAAAGACGTTATGCAGTTTAACAAGTTAGGTTTGGAGAGGATCTCAAGATGTCCTATTGGGCTGATTATCCTCAAGTTTGGGGTGTTTCCAAGGTGAAGACCAATCTAGGTCATGTAAGTGTGTGAAATAGTGTAGGGGAAATGTTTGGGCAAAGGGTGCAGTGATAACAAGGAAATGTAGGTCTTGCCCGTGGGTACCTTTGTAGAGGGCGAGTTGCACCTTGTCATGGATGTCATTGTTTCCTAGCCCATTCAATGCCTTTTATTCTTATTCTTATTACTTTTTCTTTTCAAGGGAAAAGTTGGGGGGCACTGTCCTGGTGTGGTGACCAATGGTGACAACGTTACCCACAAGCACTTCACGAAAATGTGAAGGTTGGCTCGTGATGAGACCCCCTTTCTCTTAGCTATGCCACCAAGAGCCACTACCCTGGTTTGGTGACCAGATAGATGGTAGTGTCATACCGCTACATGCCCATGGACCTAATAGGTCGGCTCATGATGAGACCTCCCATCCACCAACTAGACCTTGAGTTTTATTTTATCTTATGAGTCCCATTTTCTTACTGAGAAGCATTTTATTGCTTTCTCAAGAATCCTTGGGCGAAGCATCTCAAAGGTTTTATTTTGTATTTTAACTCTTTCCAGTTACTTTTACCCTCTGGGCCTTTATCCCCTTCTTCCCACAAGGTAAGGTACAACCCTTCCTAGTGTGGCAAACCCAATGCCTGAACCAAGGTAGGGGTAGATGAGAGGGATAACGATGAAAAATGGTAAGTATGGAAGGAATGGACGATGACCTTTCATAGACCCACCTAGTGGCAACTCATCCTAAAGGGAACCAGCTTACTAGGGCATTATGTCATCCCCCCCCCCTAGGTATGAACAAATTAAAGAGCATAATTTCCAAGAAAATGTTATGAAATAAAGGAGAGTTTCGTGCAACATATTCAAATGCTTCGAAAATCAAAGTGACACACACCATGATACCCAGACTCATTACCTCATGGAGCAAGACCCATTGTTGCTTCAGGACCAGGCTAGTGGGAAGGATGTTGTTGTTGCCAATAGATGGGATGCACTGAAGAAAAGATGGGCCCTTCAGGGCCAAGCTCAATTCGTCTGGCTCTCGGTACTCCATGTCTAGGACATGTGGGCCTCGAGACAAAATATCCTTAGTTATCCCTATGATAGGGGATAACACACCTATACTTAGAAATTTTTCTTAAGTTTTTGTAGGTTCATAACCCATTCTCTATTCGTGTTACTTTTCCGCGACCTACAAAATGCACTCTTACATTCCACCACCTTTAGTTTGCACCCAAGTTGTCCCGCTAATGTGTTAAGTCTCTTGCAAATACTCCCTTGTATGTTTGCAAACTTAGACAATTTTTCGTTTACATTTCACCACGGGTATAAGCTACTCTCATGAATCATTTGACTCTCATCGTGATCCATCTGTCTAGTCGATCTATTATACTTAGTCAAATATCGATATTTCATCGTGCTCTATGGTGTCTTGATACTTAGACAATTCTTGTAATCTATTGTGCTCCACAAAATGTAACACTTCTTCTCCGCCATACTCTTCACACCCACGAAGTGTTAACACTTTGTAAAATTTTGTGACCTCATCGTGCTCCACAATGTCTTCACACTTGGTCAAATTTCGAAACTTCACCACGGGTCAGCGGGTCCAAGCTCATTTCCTTATTTCTTCACATACTCCCTGTTATCACTCTATAATTTTCTCGGATGTGGGAGGAAAACCACAGTGGTAACCACAAACCACTTGCAGGATGTAATCTAGCCCTTCCAACTTAGAGATGGCTCTCTCTTTCAAATCAATCACTAAAAGGATTGATTTCGTATTTCGTTCAAAGGCTAGATATCTAGAATAAAGTAGGGTTTATAGAGTTGGTGATAGAGAAGATGGAAGGTCCATTGGGCAATGGAGTCATAGAGTCAAAGATCAATTATGGTTTGTTGGACACTTGGTGAATTGAAAGATAACTACGCGGAGGCAAGGTAGAAAGTGGTTCTTTAAGCCAATAAATATCGTTGTAGTAGAAGGATCATATAGAACACAATAACCCCTTAGGGCATCTATGAGGGATGAATCCCAAGGTGATTAGCATAATCACAAAATAAAAGACATGCAAGAGAGCATCAATCTACAGATGAATTCTGATACATATATTTCACTTAAACATCAAATAAGAAAACATTTAAATGAAAGAATTGAGACAATTAGAAAATGTACATTGTAGAGGCACATGCATAAAGAAACACAGTCACATGTATCTCTGGAGTCAAATTCCAGGTACTTCTGATCCAACAAATTTCATTAATCTCATAAAACAATTTATAATATGCATTCAATAAAACTCTTCCTCACACACTCGCCCACCTGAATTCATGAATAATCATAAAATATATACAAAGTTCAATCTCTATTCTCCCAAATTCGAATTCAACTGCCTTCCTAAATCAAGCTACAGTTACAATATATTCTGGCAATAAAATCTGAACTGATTGCTAAAAAGGAGTAATCAAAGTTGACTTCATTAATTACATCATGACAACTAAACAAATGAGATCTTCGAATCCATATCCTGATGTTCTTTCACCTTGACATTCATTGAGGATGAGATGGCATACTTGTTGACTCATACATGCTGATTGGGAGGCGTTCTGGTTGTTCTATCACAGTTGCGCAGCAAGGTCGTTGCGCAACAGAAACCTACAGGAAATGTGCAACGATGTTTGTGCAAGGAATGCCATGTTTCAACTTTTCTTCTCATTTGTCTGATCTACATTTGAAATTTGAGAGCTATCCAATGACATCTTTACATTTTGCAGTTATATCTCAACAAATATGCGAGTGCAAGTTGCTCATCAAAGGCTCTGCTTTATCCACTGCAGCAAAATCACCTTGTTGATGTCTAGGATCAACTTCCTCTTCTGTGAAAACATCAAGCAAACTAGGATACAACTTCCACTGATTAATTTGATTACTCATTGTTGTATCAAAAGTGATTGGCAAGGCCCCTAGGGGGGCAGCTCAATTGGCAAGTGCCGTGAAAATGAAGTTCCATGAGGTTTCGAGTTCAACTCCCCCCGACTTACCTTGTGTGTCGTGTAAGGGGCATCGTGGGCACACCTGGAGGTTATAGTGGTAGCGGTTGGATAATACGGCCACGTGTAACGTGAACACGTGCCCAACTAGTTGTTGATTCCTCCAGACATATTTAAAAAAAAAAAAGTGATTGACAACACAAACTAAAAAACTGACCATTTTATCCTTTAAGAAAAGTTGTGTGCTAGCAACTGTGTTAAAAAATATTCTCTAGGAGGAAGCATTATCTGTAAACTTTAACGCCATTTTTACATGCTTCAAATATTTGTTTTTGCCCCACGTAGGGCCCCTATTTTCCTTGCAACTGACTTCAATCTATGGGGTTCCTTTCATGCAAACCTACTCCTCTATGCACACTATAAAACAATGATAGCCACTCGCAATGATAGCTGGAAATATGAAAGAGCTTTTCAAATTCGCCAAATTGTCTTAATTTTAAATGCAACTTGTGTTTTCCTTTTAAGATGATACTCATGATGAACAAAATATGCACGGATTCCAGCTTGAATAGTATTGACTGCAAAAATGAAGATGAATGTAGACCTTCTGACATAACCACCTGCGGATGTACTTTTGAATAATAACTAATACAACAACTTTTAATGTCTCGATCAATTGCAATGATTTATCTTCCATTTCATCCTTCACACTAAGTGGTTGCGCCTCCAAAATATCCATCACAATTTCCAAACCTGCAGTGAAGAGTTCACTGATAAAGAATACAAGCATATGATTAGCGCACAGGGTTTTCAACAAAGAGTTTCAAATATTGACTATACTTTGTCAATAACTTCTCAATGCTTATTGACTAGATCACACTACCAACCTTCCTAACATCTTAACTCAACAAAAGTATGGTGATCTTGGAAAGCTTCTCTTAATGCTTTTCGAGCACAGAAATAAAATTCTAAAGAATCACAAGTAATCACTTACCCTCTTAAGATCTAATAGACCAATTCAGTCTTAGTGAACGTTAATAATCACCATCATCATTAAAAAAAATATATATATATAAAATGTGATGTTAAAAAATAATTTCATATTAGATTTTCATTTTTTTATTATTTTATTGGCTAAAAAGTATAGAGAGCCACAATAGTTTAAAAGCCAAATCTATGTAAAACTTGTGTATTTCTTCTTTGCATATTATATTAAATATTTATAAATATAAATTAAAATGTATTTTGTATTTATTTAAAAAAATATTAAAAATGTTATTTAATTTAATTTTAAAGGATATAATTTTTATAGATGAAATTTTTTAAATAAATAATTTTTTTCTTAAAAACAAATGACTATAACACTATTATAATTAATCTTCATCAACGTATTATAAAAAATAAAAATAAAAATTAAATATTTTGTTGAATTCTCGAACTTATTATAAACGATTGACTTTGCTCATATCGAGATTACTAACTTATTGACTATAACACTATTATAAAATATATTATAAAAAAGTTAAAATAAAAATTAAATATTTTGTTGAATTTTGGAATTTATTATAAACGATTGTAAATTAGATAAAAAAAAGAATTTTATTCATATTGAGATTTTTAACTTATTATAACAAAGGTTATATGGTAGTTTAGTCTCTAAGTAGATTTAGAAATGGAGATGATAGCAGACACCCTATAATTATTGATGACTATGATCACTGTAAAACATGAACAATATGTTAATTAGGAGCTAGTTTCATAGCCTTAAAAAAAATCAATTTGTAAAGATTTTAAACTAAAAAAATTAACACTTGTGATATTTTAAGAGGAAACACATGTTCTTAACCATTAGGCCCACATGTTCTTTACTTTAATGTAGATGTTTTATAGTTTTTGGATTAACCTAAATTTCCTTCCAATTAAGTTAAGCTAGCCAAATGCAAATTGCATTTTAAAAATATTTAATTATTCTTTTTAAAAATAAACCTTTCAAATTTAATAATATATAATATTTACTATATTACATAATAAATATAATCTAAATAATATATTAGATAATAAATATAATATAAATATAATCTAAATAATATATTAGATAATAAATATAATATAAATATAATAATAAATAATATATTAGATAATAAATATATTATAAATAATATATTAGATAGTAAATATATTATAAATATAATAATAAATAATATATCAGATAATAAATATAATAATAAATATATAGTACAATTTTTTATATTTAGATGTGGTGATTGGTGAAATTCATTGATTATGTAATTAATTATACATATTGAAAAACTTGAAGGGAACAATAACACTTCAATTCTACCAACTAATTAGAAATGAGATACATAAATATTTTTATTATATCTAAAATATATATTTGTTTTCCTATGTTAAACATTACATTGCATAGACAAATTTATGGTAAAAAACAAATTAATATCACATAAAAAACAAACTCATTGCTATATTTATGATAAAAAACAACTTAATATCACATCAAAAACAAACTCATTGTTATAGTTCCATAATAGAATTAATAATAACTATTGTAAAATAAACTTAAAATTAACTTTACTCATATTAAAAATATTAAAAATTAACTTTATTCATATTAAAAATATTAAAATTAATTTATATTTAAAAATGATATGTCCATAACTAGAGCGATTACTAAAATTAGTATATATTTAAAAATAATATGTCAATAACTAGAACGATTGGGTTTTGGGTCGGAATATGAAGCAAGCTGAATGCTTTAATAAGGAGCAACCACCCACCTCTCTCCTTTCCTCGAGTACTACAAGACAACTCATTCTTGTGATCAGTGTCAACCTTGCTTGAAGAACTTACATTCGTTACCTTCTATTTTCAATGCCTAGAGGCCTTACCTTTTCTCTTCAGTGGTGAAAATCTAAGATCATTATTTATCCAATGATGATCGTTGATACTAAGGGAGATTATTTTTTATAAATTTTTATTGGTATGAAAAAGAGATGTTGTATATTTATATTAATTAGTTTATTAAATTAATAAATAAATGCAAGGTACACGTTATATTAAAAGGGGTTTTATTTTTTAATTGTAATTAATCAAATATTTTTTAATATATATATAATTTAATTTGTTAAAATTTTATTCATAAAAGATATTTACATCGGTTATGTAGTTGGTCTACCATCTAGGAAACTAGGTCAACAAAAGTGAAGTTATTGATCTTTAGTCATGTTCATAAAGTCTTTATGATAGAACGTGATACTAAATACAAAATTATAGAGGTGTAAGAGCTTGGTTTGTTATGGCCAGTATTTAGTTACAAAATTACAAAGGTAAAAATACATGTTCTACCATAAGTGGGAATAAGAAGCTTGTTGGTCTAGCCTAGCATAATTTCTATAGAAACCAAAAATTGGAAATGGGAGCATTATATCTAGTTAGGGGGGAGGCCCAGAGGCTTCGTGAACCTGAGGATAATCATCTCACAGCTTATTTAGGTCCAATTCAACCATGTGCTCGACGAGGAGGGAGATTTTTTGATCGACTGTTTGAATTTGCAATTGGAGGTACTCCATTTGAAGAAGAATCTCACTAAATGCCACACTTTGTTCACAATAAATTTGCCCAACAGTGTTTTGACACACCAGTATAGGTTGATGGTCCTGTGATACTTGGTCTCCTTGGAGCGGGAGGTGCCAATATCCAGAATCCATCGAGTGAATTCCTCATCCGTTGCTTCCTTGTTCACCAGGGCTCGCTCGAGACGCACCTCTGCTTCAATCAGTTCCAGCTCAACCCTGGTCTTAGCGGGCATGAGGGTCTGGTAATTTTGACCGAGACCATGGATTCCTATTGGGCTCGAGGGACCGAAAATCGTTGACCAGGGTGGTGACCTCTTCCAGGAGGGGACCAGGGAGTTTGCAGGAAGGAGCTAGAGCAAACATTGATGTTTATTAAATCTCTATGTCAAGAATTCGCCCCCTCCACCTCTATTTTATCCCGTTGACGGGTTGCATGAATTTTGGATCGTGCTTGACCGTTGGGATTGTACACAGTCCCCATGGGCTCAATGTGCGAGAACCAGGTCCTGGGAACACATTTACTGCCTCTGGTTTGTCCCTTAACCGCAATGTTGATTGCTTTGCCTGAATGGGAGGGCGACATAACATCCATGGGTTGTCCATTACACTTAGCACATAATCCACTGCCCCCCTGTTATAGCTGTAGTTATTACATCCCATGAGTGTCATTTAAATGTTTTGTTGTCGCCAACTTGACAAGGCCCTCAACTATTAATTTACATGTGGGTTAGGCTTGGTTCTTTCACCACTGTCGCTATCATGTGTTGTGCCTTCCAACAACGTGTTTCGTAAGTGGTTGTACTCATAGCTAGACATGACAAGTTGTCACCCCATATAGGGGTTGAAACATATTATATTAGTCAACTTAATCTGCCTTTTAAAAAATAAAAAAATCTTATAAAACCACAAGGTTAACTTTCCCTTATTAATTCTTTTAAAGTTAATTGATGACTTTGCCATATCCAATTTAAATTGTATATTATTTAATATAATTGATCAATTGCCTTTTAGATTGGTGTGCATTTTTACAAAGTTTAATGTCATTGGTTTGTACCGATTTCCAACCTAATGATCCATTCTATAACAAATTCACATGATGGTTTTTGGAACATAACTTATTACGTGATTAAGTGATGAGAGGTGCTACTGTAATTATATATTTGTGCATATAGCAGATTAATTTATATACATACCCAAAATTGTATGCAAATATATGATGAATTCATTGCCTTCGAAATATTTAAAAAAAAAAATATTGCTTCATGTTTTAACTAGAAACCATAAATTTTATGGGCATGCTTATCCCCTACCTAATTTATTTCAATTTTTTATTTTATAAGTATTATATAAAAAATTGTCTTGAGAAAAAAAAGTCAACATTCTATCAATTTTTTTTATGGTCTGCTACATCACAAGTTTTGTCTCCTAATAAAGATGAGCATAGATGACTTAAAGATATTGGGGTATAATAAAGAATGTGTTGAAAATTTTCAATGTGAAGAACCTAGCACTCATAGGAAAAGCAAATTGAAAGCAAAATGATAATTTCATGAGGAATAGAAAGCTAAGTGGTTGAGAGAGATAAAACATGAAGGAAAACAATTATGAAATACATATACTATGAAACACATAAGGCAACTGGACCACGTGGGATTGTCATTGGTTTCTCTACCATGCAACATGATTCGCTAGTTGTTAATGCAAATTCAAGCATCCATAAACTTCAACAAACAAAATGGTTGTATGGAAATGAACGTAAATGAAAACCTATTACAAAATACAAAACATGCATTGATGAAAAGAACAAACAAAGTGTCATCACAACTATGAAATTAGTTTATTGGGTTGTGCAAGAAGATTTACCTCTCTCTAAATATGAATCCCTTTGCTTGTTTGCAATGTCTTTACATACATGAAACACGCCAAAGAATAAATCTTACACATCATATACAAATCACATGGCTGTAAAATAATTTCTACAAATGGTGCTTCGTCAATGGTTGGCAATGAAATTGACTTTGTTACTTTTTTGAAAAATGGTGTACCTAATTTTCTAGGTATTCATTGTATTGCTCATTGTGAAGCTTTAACTACATTAGATGCTTCCAAAAGAATACCCAAATTATTATTTGTTGAGAAATTGACAAATAATGCATATTCTTGGGTGTAAAATTCTACTAAAATAAATAATCAACTTATTGCTCTACATGAACTTATGCAACTTGAGACTCTTCAAGCTCTTCAAATCCATAGAATTACATGGCTCTCAAGAGGACAAGTCATTGAAAGGCTTATTGTATTGATGCCTCCCATATTGACTTTGTGGAAAAATCAAAGGAAGGACTCATGGTATAATAAGACAAGGATTTTTTTAGTTCAATTTTGTTTGCATATGCTTGGGGATGTAATGTGTGAACTAAACAAGATGAATACAAAATTTCAGGAAGAGTATGTTGATGTTACCTCTTTAGGGGCAACCATAGATGTTAATATAAACACTTTAAACATATGAGTTTTAAAAGTGACACATTTGCATATGCCACATGTTACTTATCTAAATTTTTAGATGCCTCTAAATTTGGTTATCGAATTGTTTTTGATAAAGAGGAACTTGTTCATAAGCATGAATTGTGATTTGTAGCAATTCCACCTGCATATGGTGATTATGTTGATACACAAAAGCAATCATGGAAGCCTTGCATGGATGGTTTACTAGAGAGTTGCAAAGAACTTGCAAAATAATATGTTCAAGCTTTTATAGAGAGTTTGAATGGAAGATTCCTCGATCTTTCAATTTTTAACTCGGTTAGGTTGTTTAACCCTTGTCATTATGTACAAGATTTTTGTGACAGAGAAGAGAATTCAAAACGTTGGCTTGAAAAGCTTTTTCAACACCTGTAACATACTATATGTGAGAGGGAAGAAAACAAAACATTATTTGATTTTGAAGTTTGCATGCAATAATTGTATGCATTTGTTGATACTCTTTGTGTTAATTGTGAGGGGTCATTCATGAAAGATGCTTGGAGGAATTTTTGTGCCACCAAGTTATATACAATTTTTCCAAACATGTCAAAGTTGTGACAAAAAATACTTACTATACCTGCAAGTATAGTGGCATGTGAGAGAGGATTCTCAAGACAAACTATATATGTGAGAGAGGATTCTCAAGACAAACCATAATAAAGAATGTAAGAAGAACAAAATTATCATTAGATACCTTAGATGTATTGATGAGAGTCTCACTAACAAGACTTGATTCATCAATGATGGAATGGAATATGATATATGAAGTTTGGAAAGATATAAACAATAAGAAATCTTAAATATTTAAGGATTTTTTTTTTTTTTTTTTTAATAGTGCTTTATTCCATAT
>JASDQU010372622.1:44006-54566 GCA_032191745.1 Picea mariana
CCCATATTAGATCTCATTTTCAAAATATTTATCACACTACCAACCTTCCTAACATCTTAACTCAACAAAAGTATGGTGATATTGGAAAGCTTCTCTTAATGCTTTTCGAGCACAGAAACAAAATTCTAAAGAATCACAAGTAATCACTTACCCTCTTAAGGTCTGATAGACCAATTCAATCTTAATGAACGTTAATAATCACCATCATCATTAAAAATATATATATATATGTTAAAAATGTGATGTTAAAAAATAATTTCATAGTAGATTTTCATTTTTTTATTATTTGATTGGCTAAAAAGTATAGAGAGCCACAATAGTTTAAAAGCCAAACCTATGTAAAACTTGTGTATTTCTTCTTTGCATGTTATATTAAATATTTATAAATATAAATTAAAATGTATTTTGTATTTATTTAAAAAAAAATATTAAAAATGTTATTTAATTTTAAAGGATATAATTTTTATAGATGAAAATTTTCAAATAAATTAATTTTTTCTTAAAAACAAATGACTATAACACTATTATAATTAATCTTCATCATCGTATCATAAAAATTAAATATTTTGTTGAATTCTCGAACTTATTATAAACGATTCTAAAATAGACCTAAAATATAACTTTGCTCATATCGAGATTACTAACTTATTGACTATAACACTATTATAAAATATATTATAAAAAAGTTCAAATAAAAATTAAATATTTTGTTGAATTCTGGAATTTATTATAAACGATTGTAAATTAGATAAAAAAAATAACTTTATTCATATTGAAATTTTTAATTTATTATAAAAAAAATAACTTTATTCATATTTTCTAATTTATTATAACAAAAAATAACTTTATTCATATTGAGATTTCTAATTTATTATAACAAGGGTTACATGGTAGTTTAGTCCCTACTAAGTAGATTTTGAAATGGAGATGATAGCATACACCCTATAATTATTGATGACGATGATCACTGTAAAACACGAACAATATGTTAACTAGGAGCTAGTTTCATAGCCTTAAAAAAAATCAATTTGTAAAGATTTTAAATTAAAAAAATTAACACTTGTGACCTTTTAAGAGGAAACACATGTTCTTAACCAATAAGCCCACATGTTCTTTACTTTAATGTGGATGTTTTATAGTTTTTGGATTAACCTAAATTTCCTTCCAATTAAGTTAAGCTAACCAAATGCAAATTGCATTTTAAAAATATTTAATTTTTCTTTTTAAAAATAAACCTTTCAAATTTAATAATATCTTTTTTTATATAATATTTATTATATTACATAATAAATATAATCTAAATAATATATTAGATAATAAATATAATATAAATATAATCTAAATAATATATTAGATAATAAATATAATATAAATATAATAATAAATAATATATTAGATAGTAAATACATAATAAATACATAATAAATACATAATAATAAATACATAGTAAATTTTTTATATTTAGATGTGGTGATTGGTGAAATTCATTGATTATGTAATTAATTATACATATTAAAAAACGTGAAGAGAGCAATAACACTTCAATTCTAACAGCAATTCTATCAACCAATTAGAAATGAGAAATACAAATATTTTTATTATATCCAAAATATATATTTGTTTTCCTATATTAAACATTACATTGCATAGACAAATTTATGGTAAAAAACAAATTAATGTCACATCAAAAACAAACTCATTACTATATTTATGATAAAAAACAAATTAATGTCACATCAAACAAACTCATTGCTATAATCCCATGATAAGATTAATAATAACTATTGTAAAATTAACTTAAAAATTAACTTTACTCATATTAAAAATACTAAAAATTAACTTTATTCATATTAAAAATACTAAAATTAATTTATATTTAAAAATGATATGTCCATAACTAGAGCGATTACTAAAATTAGTATATATTTAAAAATGATATGTCAATAACTAGAGCGATTACTAAAATTAGTATATATTTAAAAATTAGTATATTGAGACTCTTGTTACACCTGTTATTCTTTATGGATGTGAAGTCTGAGGTTGTAGTATCTCTCGTGAATCTTGGAGAAAGATAGAGCAAATACAAAAGAATTTTATAACCTATAATCTCAAAATTAAAGGAAATACACCCTATCCCATCCTCCTCTTAGAAACAAACCTCTCCCCCATTGAGAGCGTGGCTAAGACTAGATACCTAATGTATAAGAACAAGTTAAACAACATGGAAGACAAGAGGCTACCTAACATTGCTTCAAAATCAAGTCATAACCACCATCGACTGAAGCAAGGATGGCATAAAGATGCTCGGTCTTGGCTAAACTATTGGGGAATCATGGAAGAAACCATTTTGCAGAAAAAACATATTATTAGAAAAACGTCAAATCAAAATTTAAAGAGAAAATGTGGTGTGATAAAGAGTTAGAGGAAAAAGAAAATTAAGGTATTATAAAGATGTAATCAACACTAATCTAGAAGATCAAAATTATCTATCTGTTTTGCCAAGTGTAAGGAAAAAAATAAGCATTGTTAAGATAAGAACAAATTCTCACGAGCTCCATAATGAAACTGAACGTTGGTCAATTCCTAAAACGCCATGGGATGAAAGAGTGTGTCACCTTTGTGACACTAAGAAGGTTGAAGATGAAAAACACTTTCTCTTAGATTGTCCAACCTATACCCATATTAGATCTCATTTTCAAAATATTTATCACACTACCAACCTTCCTAACATCTTAACTCAACAAAAGTATGGTGATCTTGGAAAGCTTCTCTTAATGCTTTTCGAGCACAGAAACAAAATTCTAAAGAATCACAAGTAATCACTTACCCTCTTAAGGTCTGATAGACCAATTCAATCTTAGTAAACGTTAATAATCACCATCATCATTAAAAAATATATATATGTTAAAAATGTGATGTTAAAAAATAATTTCATAGTAGATTTTCATTTTTTTATAATTTGATTGGCTAAAAAGTATAAAGAGCCACAATAGTTTAAAAGCCAAACCTATGTAAAACTTGTGTATTTCTTCTTTGCATATTATATTAAATATTTATAAATATAAATTAAAATGTATTTTGTATTTATTTAAAAAAAATATTAAAAATATTATTTAATTTAATTTTAAAGGATATAATTTTTATAGATGAAAAATATCAAATAAATTAATTTTTTCTTAAAAACAAATGACTATAACACCATTATAATTAATCTTCATCATCGTATCATAAAAAATTAAAATAAAAATTAAATATTTTGTTGAATTCTCGAACTTATTATAAACGATTGTAAAATAGACCTAAAATATAACTTTGCTCATATCGAGATTACTAACTTATTGACTATAACACTATTATAAAATATATTATAAAAAAGTTAAAATAAAAATTAAATATTTTGTTGAATTCTGGAATTTATTATAAACTATTGTAAATTAGATAAAAAAAATAACTTTATTCATATTGAGATTTTTAATTTATTATAACAAGGGTTACATGGTAGTTTAGTCCCTGTTAAGTAGATTTGGAAATGGAGATGATAACACATACCCTATAATTATTGATGACGATGATCACTGTAAAACATGAACAATATGTTAACTAGAAGCTAGTTTCATAGCCTTAAAAAAAATCAATTTGTAAAGATTTTAAATTAAAAAAATTAACACTTGTGACCTCTTAAGAGGAAACACATGTTCTTAACCAATAGGCCCACATGTTCTTTACTTTAATGTGGATGTTTTATAGTTTTTGGATTAACCTAAATTTCCTTCCAATTAAGTTAAGCTAACCAAATACAAATTACATTTTAAAAATATTTAATTTTTCTTTTTAAAAATAAACCTTTCAAATTTAATAATATATATTTTTATATAATATTTATTATATTACATAATAAATATAATCTAAATAATATATTAGATAATAAATATAATCTAAATAATATATTAGATAATAAATATAATATAAATATAATAATAAATAATATATTAGATAGTAAATATATTATAAATATAATAATAAATAATATATTAGATAATAAATATAATAATACATACATAGTACAATTTTTTATATTTAGATGTGGTGATTGTTGAAATTCATTGATTATGTAATTAATTATACATATTGAAAAACGTGAAGAGAGCAATAACACTTCAATTCTAATTCAATTCTATCAACCAATTAGAAATGAGAAACACAAATATTTTTATTATATCCAAAATATATATTTGTTTTCCTATGTTAAACATTACATTGCATAGACAAATTTATGGTAAAAAACAAATTAATATCACATCAAAAACAAACTCATTGTTATATTTATGATAAAAAACAAATTAATATCACATCAAACAAACTCATTGCTATAATCCCATGATAAAATTAATAATAACTATTGTAAAATAAACTTAAAAATTAACTTTACTCATATTAAAAATACTAAAAATTAACCTTATTCATATTAAAAATACTAAAATTAATTTATATTTAAAAATGATATGTCCATAACTGGAGCGATTACTAGGGTCCCATGGGATAGCACAATTGGTTAAGACATGCGTACACTCTTCCAGTTTGGGGAGAGGTCATGAGTTCGAAACCTGTGTCCCTTGGGGCTGCGAAGCTTTATCACTCCCATACCAGCCACTACGCGGGGAAGTATCTCTCCAGTGGTGAAAATCTAAGATCATTATTTATCCAATGATGATAGTTGATACTAATAAGAAGGGAGATTATTTTTTATAAATTTTTATTGGTATGAAAAAGAGATGTTGTATATTTATATTAATTAGTTTATTAAATTAATAAATAAATGTAAGGTAACGGGTTTTATTTTTTAGTTGTAATTAATCAAATATTTTTTAATATATATAATTTATTTGGTTAAAATTTTATTCACAAAAGATATTTACATCAGTCATGTAGTTGGCTTGCCATCTAGGAAACTAGGCCAGCTACAGTGAAGTTATTGATCTTTAGTCATGTTCATAAAGTCTTTCAGATAGAACCTAATACTAAATACAAAATTATAGAGGTGTAAGAGCTTGGTTTGTCATGGCCAGTATCTAGTTACAAAATTACAAAGGTAAAAATACATGTTCTACCATAAGTGGGAGTAAGAAGCTTGTTGGTCTAGCCTAGCATAATTTCTATAGAAACCAAAAATTGGAAATGGGAGCATTAGAGCTAGTTAGGGGGGATGCCCGGAGGCTTCGTGAACCCGAGGATAATCATCTCACAACGTGTTTAGGTCCAATTCAACCATGTGCTTGACGAGGAGGGAGATTTTCCGGTCGACCATTTGAATCTGCAATTGGAGGTACTCCATTTGAAGAATAAGCTCACTAAATGCCACACTTTGTTCACAATAAATTTGCCTAGCAGTGTTTTGACACACTAGTATAGGTTGATGGTCCTGTGATACTTGGTCTCCTTGGAGCGGGAGGTGCCAGTATCCAGAATCCATTGAGTGAATTCCTCATCCATTGCTTCCTTGTTCACCAGGGCTTTCTTGAGACGCACCTCTGCTTCAATCAGTTCCAGCTCGACCCTGGTCTTAGCGGGCATGAGGGTCTGGTAATTTTCGACCAAGACCATTGATTCCTATTGGGCTCGAGGGACCGGAAATCGTTGACCAGGGTGGTGACCTCTTCCAGGAGGGGACCAGGGAGTCTGCAGGAAGGAGCTAGAGAAAACAATGATGTTTATCAAATCTCTATGTCGAGAATTCGCCCCCTCCACCTCTATTTTATCTCGTTGACAGGTTGCATGAATTTTGGATCGTGCTTGACCGTGGGATTGTACACAGTCCCCATGGGCTCAATGTGCGAGAACCAGATCCTGGGAGCACATTTACTGCCTCTAGTTTGTCCCTTAGCCGCGGTGTTGATTGCTTTGCCTGAATGGGAGGGCGACATAACATCCATGGGTTGTCCACTACACTTAGCACATAATCCACTGCCCCCTGTTATAGTTGTAGTTATTACATCCCATGAGTGTCATTTAAATGTTTTGTTGCCGCCAACTTGACAAGGCCCTCAACTATTAATTTACATGTGGGTTAGGCTTGGTTCTTTCACCACCGTCCCCATCATGTGTTGTGCCTTCCAACAACGTGTTTCATGAGTGGTTGTACTCATAGCTAGACATGAAAAGTTGTCACCCCATCTAGGGGTTGAAACATATTATATTAGTCAACTTAATCTGCCTTTTTTTTGGTAAAAAAAATCTTATAAAACCACAAGGTTAACTTCCCCTTATTAATTCTTTTAAAGTTAATTGATGACTTTGCCATATCCAATTTAAATTGTATATTATTTAATATAATTGATCAATTGCCTTTTAAATTGGTGTGCATTTTTACAAAGTTTAGTGTCATTGGTTTGTACTGATTTCCAACATAATGATCCATTCTATAACAAATTCACATGATGGTTTTTGGAACATAACTTATTATGTGATTAAGTGATGAGAGGTGCTACTGTAATTATATATTTGTGCATATAACAGATTAATTTATATACATACCCAAAATTATATGCAAATATATGATGAATTCATTGCCCTTGAAATATTTATTTTTAAAATATTGCTTCATGTTTTAACTAGAAATCATGAATTTTATGGGCATGCTTATCCCCTACCTAATTTATTTCAATTTTTATTATATAGGTATTATATAAAAAATTGTCTTGAGAAAAAAAAGTCAACATTCTATCAATTTTTTTTTTATGGTCTGCTGCATCACAAGTTTCGTCTCCTAATAAAGATGAGCATAGATGACTTAAAGATATTGGGGTATAATAAAGAATGTGTTGAAATTTTTTGATGTGAAGAACCTAGCACTCATAGGAAAAGCAAATTGAAAGCAAAATGATAATTTCATGAGGAATAGAAAACTAAGGGGTTGAGAGAGATAAAACATGAAGGAAAACAATTATGAAATGCATATACTATGAAACACATAAGGCAACTGGACCACGGGGGATTATCATTGGTTTCTCTACCATGCAACATGATTCGCTAGTTGTTAATGCAAATTCAAGCATTCATAAACTTCAACAAACAAAATGGTTGTATGGAAATGAATGTAAATTAAAACCTATTACAAAATACAAAGCATGCATTGATGACAAGAACAAACAAAGTGTCATCACAACTATGAAATTAGTTTATTGGGTTGTTCAAGAAGATTTACCTCTCTCTAAATATGAATCCCTTTGCTTGTTTGCAATGTCTTTACATACATGAAACATGCTAAAGAATAAATATTACACATCATATACAAATCACATGGCTGTAAAATAATTTCTACAAATGGTGCTTCGTCAATGGTTGGCAATGAAATTGACTTTCTTACTTTTTTGAAAAATGGTGTACCTAATTTTCTAGGTATTCATTGTATTGCTCATTGTGAAGCTTTAACTACATCAGATGCTTCCAAAAGAATACCCAAATTATTATTTGTTGAGAAAATTAACAAATAATGCATATTCTTGGGTGTAAAATCCTACTAAAATAAATAATCAACTTATTGCTCTACATGAACTTATGCAACTTGAGACTCTTCAAGCTCTTCAAATCCATAGAGTTACATGGCTCTCAAGAGGACAAGTCATTGAAAGGCTTGTTGTATTGATGCCTCCCATATTGACTTTGTGGAAAAATCAAAGGAATGACTCATGGTATAATAAGACAAGGATTTTTTTAGTTCAATTTTGTTTGCATATGCTTGTGGATGTAATGTGTGAACTAAACAAGTTGAATAAACAATTTCAGGAAGAGTATGTTGATGTTACCTCTTTAGGGGCAACCATAGATGTTAATATAAACACTTTAAACATACGAGTTTTAAAAGTGACACACTTGCATATGACACATGTTACTTATCTAAATTTTTAGATGCCTCTAAATTTGGTTATCTAATTGTTTTTGATAAAGAGGAGCTTGTTCATAAGCATGAATTGTGATTTGTAGCAATTCCACCTGCATATAGTGATTATGTTGATACACAAAAGCAATTATGGAAACCTTGCATGGATGGTTTACTAGAGAGTTGCAAAGAACTTGCAAAATAATATGTTCAAGCTTTTGTAGAGAGTTTGAATGGAAGATTCCTCGATCTTTAAATTTTTAACTCGGTTAGGTTGTTTAACCCTTGTCATTATGCACAAGATTTTTGTGACAGAGAAGAGAATTCAAAATGTTGGCTTCAAAAGCTTTTTCAACACCTGTAACATACTATATGTGAGAGGGAAGAAAGCAAAACATTATTTGATTTTGAAGCTTGCATGCAATAATTGTATGCATTTGTTGATACTCTTCGAGTTAATTGTGAGGGGTCATTCATGAAAGATGCTTGGAGGAATTTTTGTGCCACTGAGTTACATATTTTTCCAAACATGTCAAAGTTGTGGCAAAAAATACTTACTATACCTACAAGTATAGTGGCATTTGAGAGAGGATTCTCAAGACAAACTATATATGTGAGAGAGGATTCTCAATACAAACCATAATAAAGAATGTAAGAAGAACAAAACTATCATTAGATACCTTAGATGTATTGATGAGAGTCTCACTGACAAGACTTGATTCGTCAATGATGGAATGGAATATGATATATGAAGTTTGGAAAGATATAAACAATAAGAAATCTTAAATATTTAAGGATTTATTTTTTTCATTTTTTTATATTTTTTAATAGTGCTTTATTCCATATGATATTAACTATTTTATATGAACTTTTGTAATTTGATAATGTTAAATATAATTTTATTTTAATTTTATGATATGTAGAGATTATCTTTATATTTAGGATAAAATTTAACAAAAATGTATATACAGTATGAGTGGGCTTAATGGTTAATAACATGTGTTTTTTCCTAAAAAATCACAACATCAAACTGTTGGGGAATATTTAAATGATAAAAATAAATAAATATAAAACATTTTAGTAAAATTTATCTATCTTAGTTTTGACCTTAAAAATAGATTATTATTATTATTATTATATTTATATGATAAAAAAAACATATAAAAAATTTTAATAATAAAAAAATAAATATAAAACAATGTAGTAGTAAAATTTATACCCACTTTCAAACTTCAAAGTCACAAATTCAAGCTAAATTTTGGCGTCTATCATTCGAGTTTAAGCACATGCAATGCTAGTAGCTACCGAGATCCGGTTTGCTAGTTAAGTTTGACCATTAATTTAAGAAGCAACCATTGCTTCCCTAGTGGACTCGTTTGGCATTTGAGTATCAAGTTTGTTTGGGGAAGCGATGGATTCTCCTCAATCTGGCACAATGCAAGCGTTAATCTGCAGAAAATTAGGAGACCCTACTGCTCCCATGTCAGAAACCTCCCCCATATTCCTCTCGTCTCATCACCCTGTTCCTCAATTGACCTCACCAACCTCGGTTCGGATCAGAATCAAGGCCATTAGTGTAAACTATGGAAGTGCTTTGCAGATCATGGGCAAGTACCAGGAGAAACCCCCTCTTCCCTTTGTCCTGGGTTCTGATTTCTCCGGTGTTGTGGAAGCTGTGGGGAAGGGAGTCACCAGGGTGAAAGTTGGGGACGGAGTCTGTACAATTACAGGGCAGGATAGTTATGCAGAGAAAGTTGTTGTGGATGAGAAAGATCTGTAAGTGTGCAATCCCTGTCTACGGAAAAACATGTATAGGTTAGGAAGCTGTTAGTTTGTATTCATATTGCAGTTGATGGCCAGTCTTAAATTCTTATGGATAGAAAACAATTTCATCCATAGAACAGTAAGTATGCCTACCCACCCATTTGACATGCTGTATATACCAAATGAATACACGTCTAAATGCATCAAAGATTTATGACAAAAGGGAGTGTCAATATATCAAATGGGTACACCTCTTTGACGGGGATAAAAAGGCCTTTATATTATTGTGGCAAAAGCCATGCATATTTAGAGTACAAATTTTGAGGCGCTGCAGGACAGCCACCATTCTTCTACACCAGATTTATCATTTCTAAAGATCAAGCTTTAAAGTTTCTGACTGTCCGACTTCAACCAAAAGACTAATAACCAGAGATAGGTACTTCTGTTTGCCTTGAAATATGGGCTGCTGCTACATAGCATAACAGAGCTGACTGAGAATGATTTTTCTAAGCCTGTCCTCCACAACAGTTATGGGCTGATATACTTCTTCTGAAGACTTGACAGACTTTCTAATTGTGACAGAAACCCTTCCAGAATTCATCAAAACCCATGACATATATAAATTCACTTAAACGAGATCAGAGTTGGATTTACTTAGTCAGGGGCTGACAGGCGGAAGCTTGAAGCTCTCGTGGGTCCTCCTCATTATAGACTGGCTTGTCTGCGAGAAGCTTTTCTAGATATCTGCCGACCTTTTGACTAAGTTTGAGGATGTTGCCTTGAATCTGGAACACTTACTGGCTGATAAACTCTTGTTCCTTCTGATTTGAGTTCAGAAGCTCTTGCTGAGCTTTCTGTTCCTCCTGGATCTTCCAACTGCCACCTCCATCAAATTGGCCCATTTCTTCATTTCCTCTTTT
>JASDQU010372623.1:42416-60875 GCA_032191745.1 Picea mariana
CCCCAACGTTAAAGGTAGAACGGTCGGGGGGGTCCGGAAAGACTTGTAGACCATGGATTTGAGTGCGAACATATGAGCCATTCATATATGCGTTGTTCTTAACTATGGGCATGAAGGCATATGTGCTCCGAAAACTTAGGATAAGTACATATCATGGGTTTTCCCAAGCTTTTCTATGTTTTTATCACCAAGGGGTTAGACATCAAACCTTTTAAACTTCAAAGATATGGTTCAACATGACCATCATGCTTGTTTTATTGATATAAAGCAAACTACCCTACGCTCTAACCTAATTACCTATGACAATTAGCCCAGATTAAACTGTTGGACTAAGAAATTACTCTATCCTAGGGTTATCTGACCAAGATTAGTTAGTTTGGTCAAATTTATTCACTAACTAACCTAAATCACTTGGCTAAGATTAAATAGTTTAGCCAAGCTTATTCACTACTCCTATCAACATCAATTTAAAAGAACTTGGCCATGCTTAAACGGTATGGACCAAATCATTGTTATTGCTTGGGGCTCTATTGAATTTATTTTATGCCCTCTTTTATTCTTTTTCTTTTCTTTTCTTTTTCTTTTTCTTTTCTTTTATTTTTCTCAAATTATTTGCAAAATGGAAAATCATTTGACAAACAAAAACACTAAAGAGATAACATTTGAGTCACAAGTTAATCCTATAAATTATAGGGTTATAACACCGCAAAAGATTGTGCTTGCAGAACTGCAACCCATCCAGGATTCGGGTAAGAACCATAGCCTTGTCTGGGATAATAAGGCCCTCCTCCGAGCTGATTTGTATAATATGGGTTGGGCATCTTTCTAGCAAGAATGTTCTGTTGAGGATTATGAAAATTTCCCCCAACCGTATTAGATCCGGGCTGGGGGTTATAAAAAATTCCCCCAACCAGATTGGATTTGGGCTGGGGGTTTCCAAAAGTGTAAGACACACCTCCTCCAGGTGGGAACCCAGAGGATTGAAGTGGATTCATCATACCAAAAGTATTGGTTGGAATCAGCACCGCGGAGATAGGGATGTAGGGTGGAACTTGTCTGCTAGGTTTGTTGTTCCATCCAACCATAACAGGATTAGACCCAGGGTTAAAAGTAGGGGCACTTCCTATATTAGGATTCATTTGAGGGATATAAGAACCACCAAATGGAAAAGGAGTGCAAGGAGGTGTAGTGCCCCCAATTCCAAGGCTAGCGTTAGGGCCAGCAGCTGGGATCGCAGTCGAAAACTGCGAAGTGAAGTTAGGCATACCATAAGAAAATGGAATAGAAGCCATATGGATGGACTCAACATTGTAACTCAATAAATGACCGAAACCCCCAAAAGGGTTCGAGGTAAGAGACTAAGAATTAACTACAGGTCGATCCATAGTACTGATATAATCCTCTGTCACTGCAACTGTAGTGGTTGCAGGAGTCGAAGCGGTGCTATTAACTATATTGGGTATGGGAGTCGAAGAACTCCTAGTGTTCTGAAGACTAGAATCAATACTCATCCTTGTGGAACCACAAGTCTAAAAGGTGGACGTGTGTGTACCACTCCTAATAACTCTATGCCTTTTAGAAGGCAAGAACTCGAAAACCAGTGGTAATTGTAACAATCGATGAGACCGACGAGGAAGCTAGACCGACTCCATGATTACTTATAACTCAACAAAATAAAAAATTATATCCTAAGGCCAACTAGTAGTCAAAGAGCATACCAAAAAGTCAAACAGCCAATATGCATGCAAATAGGCTAAAGTGGCTGAGTGGCCTCCCTCACTAAACAAGGTATGCCTCTTCCAATAGGGACTTGAGACTCCCCACTAAAGTTTGGAGGTAATAGAATCAGTTATAGGGGCCCTCATGGGCTTAAAAACCAGTCAGTTAGATCCCCCAAGAGAGGTAACCCTCCAAGAAGGCCGTGTGTCGTCCGACCCCTATGTGAACCAGGATACAAGAAGAATAACCCCTACAAGTAACCTATGAGATAGCTAAGTCAAGAAACTACTAAACCACTGTATAATCGATGCACAGGAGAGCATTCGTAAGTCCGGCTCACTGTATGGGCAGGGTAGCAAAGCTCGAAACCTTGAAAGCACTGCCTCTCACAGAGGTATGGGTACTAGCAAGATCCCCAAATACAAATAAATCTAGAGGAATATCTTTGATGCTAGGTGAGTATCTAGTGGTTATCCCTTCAACTAACTTTGCACGACCTCGTGATTAACTCTAGTATGAGCGGAGCCTCCTGATCTTACCAATTATACAATGGACTTCTCAAATCCTTGTCTCAGACACATATTTTGATTTAATTTCCTTGGAGAATTTTACTCACAAAATCCTATTCCCGGGCACTAAATCCTAGACTAGTTTGTGCACCCTAAAAATAAAATCGTGACTAATCAATTTTAATTTAAAGTGTAAATTTTATTGGACGTGATTACTCAAAAAGGTATGGAAATGAAACTCATGATGTTATGACTCCGCAAGAAAATAAATATAAATATAATGAAAAGTCTATCTTGAACTTTTCAATGAATGATATGTGTATAAAAACAGTGCAATTTTCAATTTCAACTCTGCAATTCAGAAATAAAATGCAATCTTTCACTAAATGCACTAAGCTAATGATTAAGATTCAAAGACACAAATGCCAACCAATGCAAAATGCCTATATTTTTGTATTTTCAATATATTAAAGAGAAAATGCATACACTGATAAGAAACCTTATATATAAATCCTATTGTGTATAAAGAAATAATTCAAGAAGAATACCAAGCAGGCAAGCAAACAGCCCAGAGAACAAGGACAAATCAAAAATGAAAATCAAAGAGAAATACTATGCCCAAAAATTCAACTCTAAACAGGTTTCCTGTCATCCCAAAGAATCTCAACAGGCACTACAGAGACCTAAGAAGGCTCAACAATCCTCAAATCCCACCCAACAGTCACTAAGCCAAGAAAATAAGCAAGGGAAAGTGGTATACATGACTGTTCAAGAGGAAAGTGTGTATATACGCAGCTTGCAGTGAGATAACACGCATGTATACGTGATTGTCGATGCAAANNNNTAAAACAAGGCTAGGAAAGGGAAAAAAGGATGAAAACTCAGACCCAGAGTGAACAGAATCTATCAAGTAGTGATACGACAACAAACACAAAGGAAAAAGAGCAATGCAAGAAGAAAAAATACTTCAACCCTTAGAAGGAAGACTTCCCTAGTGGAGTTGTCAATTCTGTTACGAGGAAAAAACTCTCTATGGCCAAGGGTAAACGACAACAGATGGGTATGATTGCAGAAATCAACTCAATTCCAACATATTCTATATAGACTAATCTGAAAGATAAGAAAGAGGCCTACCTCAATCCAACGTTCAATGATGTTCCACCTTTGATCACTTTGACCCAAAGCTTTATACCTGCAACGAGTTCTCAACAAACAAGCAGAGAAAGTATATAGTGATAATATAAAGGGGTTAGCACATCAGATATCATAATCCATTAATAAACATTACAAACATGCCCATGGATAATAATCATATATTTTCAAGATACCAATAAGACAGGAAAGGAGTATTTCTATTAATAATTGATCAGCAGAAGTGGCAACATTACAAACTTTTGTGTCAGCATGGTTAGAAACCAAGAAACCAAGTTCCTTCCAACTAGGTCTCCACCACTTCAATCCTCCGCCAAAGGTAAGCTCAAAGGAAAGAGACAATGAGGTTCTCTCAACAATACAGAAGATCTTGGGGGGCTGAAAACTATGTTCAGACTTGAGGGACAAAAGGGATGCATACTCAATATGAAGTAATTTCTCCATAGTAACTTTGCTCTCAAAGTTGAATGCTTTTTCCTCTTTTCCATAGCTTGGAACTATGATTTTATAGCCTTCAATATGCAATTGAAGGGTTGAGTTGAAACATTTCCAGTATATGGAAGGCCAAGGATCAAAGATCTCTTGTTGTGACATGGAAACCTGACTCCATTTTTTTTATTTTTTGGCACAAATATCAATGTACGCAGGCTGTAGTGGAGAAGCCTGTGTACACGCATCTTGCATAGTAGATAGGGCGTGTATATGTGTAAAAATATGTATTTTTAGCTCTAGATTCATCAAACAGGGATGACAAGTCTACATAGGGAAATGGAAAAAGGCCCTCTATGCAATATAGCAATGGTGAGGCAAATCTTGCTATAATAGATGCCCCATAATGTGTGAGATCAGAGGAGTATCTACAATGGCCGAAATACATTATAAATAACCCAGGAGTGGAGTGGTAGAGAACCAACTGGACGAACTCAATCGCTTATTACATTTTGTACTTACTTTGCATACATGGATGCCAAGAATACAATGCAGATCCATGTGGAAAATATACCAAACAAGTGTTCATGGCCATGAATAGGAAAATACAAATGCGTTTATATGCCAAAATTTGTCATAGTCATGAACAAGGCCCAGTGAAACCGATCTCAAAATCAATCTGAAGATATTTGTATACCATGGAGTACAATCTGATCTCCCATGATCACTGAAGTCATATGGGTTCTAGTTCGATGAAAAGGAGGCAACAACTCAGGAAAGTTGCAGCCACATGGTGATGTCTTCAAGTCTTCTACACTATCTGCCGAGGGTGCAAGTCTACATCATGTGAGTAAATGAGTTGAGGTCGAACACAATGAGAAATTGTTTGATTACCGGTCATTGAGGTATACCATTAACAAACATGATATAGCCTACCAATGATGAAATTAGGTATCAAGGCATAAAGTACATTCCTATAAGTGTGAATAAATGATTCAGTTTCAAACACTCAAGGAATCCATTGTTCAGGAGACATTGATGTATTCCCATATGTCAATGGCGAGAGAGCCTGCCACTAATGAATGCAAGCTTCAAGGTACTCATAAAACTCTAGGTCCCATATCCAGAATAAATGAGTTGAAGTCGATGGAAAGAGACCCGCTGAAAGGAGAGCATTAAGGCATCTCTCATTAGTCAGCATGAGGAATAAAGCATGAACTTCATGATTTGGTGGATATCAGACAAAGAACATGTTCACAAACCAACGACCCTGTGCATCTTTCGCGTGTGACAAATGCAAGTGGTACACGAAAAATACCCTCTGAATAGCAGCCAATGATAAAAACTGCTGACAAAGGCGAGGAAACCACCAATAAGGCTAATGGCATCCAAGACACTCCACCAATCCCAAATTTTTAATAGATGTCTTGCTGTCAAACACAAGGGAAACCACCCAGTCAATGACCAATGATGAAATTAGGGCCAGGGTGCATGATAATACCATAGTATCATGTGATTCTGAGATGAACTGAGGGTATGGACGACATGCAAAGTCAATATTTCTGAGGAGTGGTCGACACATGTTGATAGACTTCCTTTGAACAAGAGAATGAGACATATGGTAGACTCCAATAGCATAGACCCAATGATCTGACCATGAGATGCAAGAGGCATCAAATATTGTTCTCCATAGGGACTAGAAGAATAACCAGTCGGTAGAGAAAATTCTTGTAACGAGATCAGCTTCCTAAGGTCATTCTAAACCAAAACTTATGATGACAGGAGGACTCAATAACTTTGTGCTCTGTTCAAAGGCGACACGATTGCTTCCAAATATAATATAGTACTTTCTTCTTGCCCATCGTTTTTTGTTTTTTCACAACAAATGAATTTTATGATAAAGAGGAGGGAACGAGTGTCGCACGTAAGAAAAACTAGTTCCAGCAGTGGAACATACCTATGCTCAATGCAAGGAAATGCATGCGAGAGATGGACACTCGGGGTGATGTTCCCTCCAGGACATAGGGTGTCCAATTGTGAAGGATATAAACAAGGCTCTACTTGGTTGAGGATGCAAAAACTTCTTAGGCAATGGTTTATAACGCAAAGCGAGAACCGGCTAAAGGCTCAATACTGAAAGTGAGGGCATGAGAAGCAATCACAACTTAACGCAAAAAATTGTCTTTTTTTATGTCTTTTAGTCTACTTGGTGTGAAAAAGGTGTAAACTTGTGCCAAATAGATGTCTTTTCAAGTCCAATTTACGAGTGTGAAAAAGACAAGTTCACTCGGCAATATTTTCTATTTTTGGTAATGATTCATAAAAGAGATTAACTAAGTCTCATGACCTTTCAAATCCAATTTAACGAGTGTGAAAGGGACAAATCAATAGGCAATCTTTTCATTTTTTAGACGAGCCAGAAAAGAGCTTAACTAAGACTCATTTTTGGGAGTCCGCGGGGATTAAGGATGCATTTTCATGAATGAGAAATGAGGCTCATCATAAAATCATGTATCAAATTATAATGGACTCCCGGTCCTAAGGAAAAACTCGACATGGGATCCAAATGACATAGAGGATCTAACTAGGGTGCCCATGTTTGGTAAGTCTCTACCATTTATTAGCGACACTACTTATAGCAGATGGTAGGTTCTGTGTCACAATAAATGGGTTCATACCTAAGGCTTAAAAAAATGGTAGTCAAAGGATAATGAAAAAATGCATGATGGAATAGATACCTATCCTATATGATAGGTTATGAAAATATCTTCCCGAGGAGATGAATGACCAATCATGACATTGAAATCCACAAGAAAATTGAGTCGAAACTACAAAAGCCAGCTTAAAACCATTCTTGAATTAGTCCGTTAGGTGAGAAACTATATAAAGTAGGTAAAAATAGCTTATAAATAGTAATAAAATTACAAATTACTGTATCATTTTGATTTTTACCCAAATAGTGCAATTTGGACCAAAAATACCTCCAAGATTCAAACGGCGATTGTGGGAGCATCAAGCAACGAAATCATGAACCGTCTACAAAGAAAAGGGAAAAAGAGATGTATATACACTAAATTTACATTAGTATACAAAGAGTTCCACCCAAGCCTAGGGCTCAAGTGTAGTACCTTTTCAAGTAGAGCCCATTTTTGGGCTCGGCCAATTTATTCTCTTCATAATATTCTTACTCGTAGGCTCCTTTTTCTAGGACATGTCGCATGATGTAAGGACCGTGCCACATGGGTTTAAACTTTCCTGACCCTAGTGTTTCTTTGGATTGGTAATACAAGAGGACCAAATCACCTTAAGCAAACAACCAGGGATAGATAGACTTGTCATACTAAACCTTGACACGTTTCTTGTTTGCCTCGATAGTCGTAAAGGTGTCATGAAGTTGCTCGTAAAGACTCTCTAGGTGCACAAGGTGTCGCTCTAAATATGAAGTGTCAGGTAGGAGCTCTAATTCCAACTTGAGAGAAGGGATTTCACATTCAATAGGAAGGATCGACTCCACACCGTGCACTAACTGGAAAGGGGAAAAACCAGTGGCAGTCTTAACTGAGGTTTGGTATGCCCAAAGCATGGGATATAACATGATGTGCCAATTGGAATTACTCCGACTGACAGTTTTTTGCAAAATAGTCTTGAGAGACTTGTTGATGGCCTGTACTTTCCCATTTTCCTGGGGGTAATAAGGAGATGAATGACCATGTCTAAACCCCATCTTAGATGCTAGTTCTACCATCATTTCATTCTGAAAGTGACTTCCATGATCAGTGAAAATATCACTCGGGATATCGAACCGAGCGATAATTTGGTTGAACACGAAGAAGGTTGCAGTCTTCCCATCAAATTTTATGATAGGCATGGCCTCAGACCACTTGGTAAAGTAGTCAACGACCATGATAATGTGTTTATGCCCCCTAGTTGAAGCTGGGTTGCAATCGATGAAATCTACCCCCCACTCGGTGAAGGGTCTGACGATAATGACTGGGTGAAGAGGGGTTGGGTGTGAGCGTGTTTTCCAAATGAACACTTGGCAGGGGTGACACTTTTTAACTACTTCGATACAATATTTAAAGATAGTAGTCCAGAAATAATAGGCTCACAGGATTTTTTGGGTTGTCACAAGCCCAGATAGGTGACCACCACAAGCCCCTTTGTGGCAATCATTTAGGACTCACTCGGCTTCCTTGTGAGTTAATAAATGATGCAAGATATCATCAACTCCTCGGTGATACAAATTTTTACCGATGATGGTGTACTTCTTGGCTTGGTACCTAATATGTCGTCAATCATCTCACCAGAGATGATGGGAAAACTTCAAGGTTTGAAGATATAAGAGAATGTCTCCATACCAAGGGTCGGATGATGAGACAAGGAAGATGTGTTCATCCCTGAATGAATCAACATGAATGACATCCTCATCTAATCGTGGAAAATCAGATATTAACTCTTCAAAGACTAGTGATTTCTTGGACTTGGACGAAGTGAAGTTGAGATCAAATTCTTGTAAGATGACGATCCATTTATTATATTTCCCCCGTATGATACGTCTAGTAAGGACATATTGAAACGGATTTACATCGGCAACCACCATAGTCTTACAAAGCAATATGTAGTGACATAAACGTTGGACTACGTGGACGACAGCCAAAGCTAGTTTTTCAACGTGAGAGTAATTAATCTCAGGGCCAACTAAGTTTCGACTAAGATAGTAGATGACGTGCTCATTGAGCTCATCATCCTCCTTAAATAGAACCATACCAATCATCTCTTCAGACGCGGTGATCTAAATAAATTAATCTCTACTGTAATTAGGAGACTTCAGTAGAGGGGCCAATACTAAGGCTTTATTCAAAGCATAAGACTCCTGGGCTCGCTCATCCCAGAAAAAAGGGGTGTCTTTCTTCAAGAGGCGCACGAAACCCTTGGTGATATTGGCATAATTCACTATAAATCGATGTAGAAAGTTGTCTTTCCCCTGTAAACCTTGAAGTTGTCTAACTGTGCACGGGGGAGGCAATTGAAGTATTGCCTCAACCTTAAGAGGATCTAGCATGATCCTAGTCTTGGAAACTAAAAATCCTAAAAGACGACCATAATTAATGCAAAAGATGCATTTGTGAGGGTTTAACCGGATTCTATAGTAACAACATCTTTCAAAAAGTAGTTGAAGGTGGAAAACATGATCCATTCTCTTATGAGAATGAGCAGTAAGATCATCAAGATATTCTTTGACTATGTGCTTGATATCGTGAAAAGCGAAAGTCATGGTGCGTTGGAAGGTTTCTTCAGCATTTTTAAGGCCGAAAGGCATTTTCTGGTATGCAAAATTACCCCAAGGACATATAAATGTTGTCTTGTGTTGGTCCTCAGGTTTGATCTGGATTTGGTTATATCCTGAAAATCCATCCATAAAAGAAAATATCTCGCTTCCTGCACACTCATCGAGAATCTGATCAATGAAAGGTGTGGGGAAGTTATCTTTAGGACAAACCTTGTTCATATCGTTAAATTCCATACACACATGGATGGTTCCTTGTTTTCTATTCATAGGAACGGGGTTGGATACCCATTCAGTCAACGAAACCGGGTAGATGAAGCCAACATTAAGTAGCTTCTCCACCTTTGCCTTAATAGCAAGGGCCTTCCTAGGATTTATAGCTCTAATACATTGTCGAACAGGTATAGCATCCAGATAAGTTATAATCTTATTTTTGACAATACGAGGGTCGATCCCTGGCCTCTCTTCATATGACCAAGCAACTACATCTCAAAATTATTTGAAGAGTTTGGTGTAGATCAAAATTTCTTCTGGTGAACAATCCGCACCTATATTTATGTTCTCAATCTCTCCAAGGGTACAATAGATATCGATCGAGATGATAGGAGAAATACTCGCCATATTTCCTTTGGCATAAACGTTGTGCGTGTCAAATGGAACTACGACATGACCGACTATCTCACTCAAGGTAGAGCGAAAGTCATCTTACTCAATTCTTTCAAGACTTGGGAGAAAATAAGATCGATGATGCATATCATCCCAAGGTCTTTCGGAACCATTCATGGCTTCTAGGATGGCTTCATCCGAAGGAAAAGTCTCATCTAAGAAATCTTGTGAACAAGACAACGAGGTGGCCCATATAGGCCTAAGAACAGGATCCTCCTCATCTGTCTGCGAGGTAGCAGGATCGAGATCGGCAGAAGAGTCAATAACAACTTGATATGAAATCTCTTATGCCGATAGTGGCATATCCATGCTAGCATGCGACTGACCTTCACTCAATGAATTCAAAGAAGGTAGGGTCCATGGATCACTAAAGTAGAAATTGCGAAAGGGAATGGACCTCCCTGTAAAAGAAGGCCTACTAGACATGGCATAAATGTGGTGAATCGGTGCCAAGAAGTCGAAGGGTAAGCGAGGCTTCACATCCTTGACATCAAACTTGATAACTTTCGAGCCACTAGGTTCTAGATCTCCTAAGGCAGAGATTAAGGCATTCCTATGTGATGGACACGTCTGGAGTACCTCCAAAGACGACATCACACAAGGGGTTTGGCCCAGATCCTCAACAATAGAGTAGTTCTAGGTAGCTCTAGCATTAGGGTTGTGCGTAGAGCACTTGAGTACTCCTTTCGAAATATGATGTGGTGGCTCTAGTTTCTCAATCTGTAGGTTCATATCCGAAGGGGGAGGAGGAGCTTCTAGACTTGTACTATCTTTTGAAGAGCTATAATCTCGAGAACGGGTGGCTATATTGATTTTTGCGTTGACCATATTGATACAAACACGGTCGCCATCTTGCGATAGTGGGTTTTGACTTCCACCAGGCACATTTCTTGCATTCGAAGAGCTCAAGGCTAAGTGTTGGTTGTGTGGGAATGGATTAGTCAATACAATGGGAGGTAGATTTAAAAGCCTCGCAGCCTCCACTAGTTTGGGGCATAAATGTGTAAGGTGGTCATCAGTACAAAGTTTACAAGGAAATTTCACCTTACATTTCTCTTTCTTTCCCTCTCCAGCATTATCATTATGCTTCCCATTATTATATTTTTCCTTGGGTTTGTTACCATTTCTCCCACCCTTATGATTTTTTTGACCTTTCCTCTTATTCCCATCTAGTTGCTGGTCACCATTTCGGTTTTCGACGATTGCACAGAATGTACATCCGCTGACTGGGTGGGTTTGGAGGATCCACACGAAGCGGATCCTCCAACAGACTTCGTTTTTGAGTCTGTGGACTTTACATTGTTATACCCTACAATTCCATCAGCATGAGGTCTGGGTTTTTTCCTAGGATTGTAATTTGACTACAATGCGTCTGGAAGAAGGTAGTATAACATCCCAGACTAAGCATATATTAAATCTAACTGTTGGGCTCTAAAGATAGCTTCTTCCTTATTGGAGACCCCAAAAGTAGCAAATTTCTTCAATATAGGAGGGTGAAAATACTTTAAGAACCATTCTAGGAGAAAGGTCAGGGGTATAGGAGTCTTAACCAACCGCTTCCCTCTACGTCACCCATGGATATGATCAAAGATATGAGTGGCAGTGTCTTGGCATAAAGTCGACAAAATTTTGAGGCTAGCATCATAACGAATGGAAAATTGAAAGTGGTTGAGAAAGACCATCAATAACTGGTTAAATGACCCATATGTCCCCCTAGGTAGCTCAATATAGCACTGCGAAGAAACTCCAATGAGAGTGCATTGAAACAATCGTAATCTAATAGAATCATAGTTCAAGGAATTCGATGAGCAACAAAAGTGAAAGTTAGTGATGTGTTCACCAGGGTCCTCTCCATTCTTTTCTTAAAACTTTAGAATGTCTGAAGGAACTTTTGTGGGGATGGGAGACCATGTGGGATCATGGTTTACAGGGTCGTTCATTAACTTAGACAAGTCTGGCAGTTTGAGCGTGGCTAGAAAAGGGAGATGGCATTGCAACATATGGCCCCAACTTCCCATGAAAGATTATGCTTATTGAATTGCAGCCCATCCAGGATTCTAGTAAGAACAATATCCATGTCTGGGATTATAAGGCACTCCTCTAGGTTGATTCATATAATATGGGTTGGGCATCATTCCAACAGGAATGTTTTGTTGAGGATTATGAAAATTGTCCCCAGCCAGATTAGATCCGGGCTAGGGGGTTATAAAAACTTCCCCCAATAGGATTGGATCCAAGTTGGGGGTTTCCCAAAGTGTAAGACTGACCTCCTCTAGGTGGGAACCCAGAGGATTGAAGTGGATTTGTCATACCAAAAGTATTGGTCGGAATCGGCACAGAAGAGATAGGGATGTAGGGTGGAACTTGTCTGCCATGTTGGTTGTTCCATTCAGCCATAACAAGATTAGACCCAGGGTTAAAAGCAGGGACACTTCCTATATTAGGATTTGTTTGAGGGAAATGAGAACCACCAAATGGAAAAGGAGTGTAAGGAGGTGTAGTTCCCCTAAGTCCAAGGCTAGCATTAGGGCCAGCACCTGGGATGGCAGTCGAAAACTATGAATTGAAGTTAGGCATACCATAAGAAAATTGACTAGAAGCCATAGTGATGGATTGAACATTGTAACTCAGCAAGTGACTGAAACCCCCAAAAGGGTTCGAGGAAAGAGATGAAGCATTAACTACAGGCTGAGCCATAGTACCGGTATCATCCTTTGACACTGCAACTGTAGTGGTTGTAGGAGTCGAAGGGGTGCTATTAACTATAGTGGGTATGGGATTCGAAGAACTCCCAGTGTTATGAAGACTAGACTCAGTACTCATCCTTGTGGAACCACAAGTCTGAAAGGTGGACATGTATGTACCACGCCTAATAACTCTACGCCTTTTAGAAGGAAAGAACTCAAAAATCGGTGGTAACTGTAACAACCGACGTGACTGGTGAGGAAGTTGGACCAACTCCACGACAACTTATGACTCTACAAAATAAAAAATATATCATAAGGCTAACTACTAGTCAAAGAGCATATCAAAATGTCAAACGACCAATATGCATGCAAATAGGCTAAAGTGGTTGAGTGGCCTCCCTCGCTAAAGAAGGTATGCCTCCTCCAAGAGGGACTTGAGACTCCCTGCTAAAGTTTGGAGCTAATAAAATCAGTTATAGGGGTCCTCGTGGGCTTAACAACCAATCGGTCAGATCCCCCCAGAGAGGTAATCCTCCATAAAGGTTGTGTGTTGTCTGACCCCTATCTTACCCAGGATACAAGAAGAATAACCCCTGCAAGTAACCTATGAGATACCTAAGTCAAGCAACTAATAAACCACAATATAACTGATGCCTAGGCGAGTAGTTGTATGTCCGGATCACCATATGGGCAGGGTAGAAAATCATGAAACCTTGAAAGCACCACCTCTCATAGAGGTATGGGTACTAGCAAGATCCCCAAATATGAATAAATCCACAGAAATATCTCTGATGCTAGGCGAGTATCCAGGGGTTGTCCCTTCAACTAACTTCATGCGACCTCGTGATTAACTCCAGTGTGAGAGGAGCCTCCTAATCTTACTGATTATACAATGGACTTCTCAACTCCCTGTCTTAGACACATATGTTGATTTAATTGCATTGGAGAAGTTTACTCACAAAATCCTATTCCAAGGCACTAAATCCTAGACTAGTTTGTGCACCGTAAAAATAAAATCATGACTAATTAATTTTAATTTAAAGTATAAATTTTATTGGTTGTGATTACACAAAAAGGTATTGAAATGAAACTCATGATGTTATGACTCTGCAAGAAAATAAATATGAATATAATGCAAAGTCTATCTTTAACTTTTCAATGAATGATATGCATATAAAAACAGTGCAATTTTCAATTTCAACTCTGCAATTCAGAAATAAAATGCAATCTTTCACTAAATGCACTAAGCTAATGATAAATATTCAAAGACAAAAATGCCAACCAATGCAAAATGCCTATATTTTTGTATTTTCAATATATTAAAGAGAAAATGCATGGAATGATAAGCAACCTGATATATAAATCCTACTGTGTATAAAATCAATAGTTCAAGCAGAATACCAAGAAGCCAAGCAAATAGCCCAGAGAACAAGGACAAATCAAAAATGAAAAACAAAGAGAAAGACTAAGCCCCAAAATTCAACTCCAAACAGGTTTCCTGTCATCCCACAGAATCTCATCAGGCACTACAGAGACCTAAGAAGACTCAAAAATCCTCAAATCCCACCCAACAGTCACTAAGCCAAGAAAACAAGCAAGGGAAAGTGGTATACGCGACTGTTCAGGAGAAAAGTGCGTATATACACAGCTTGCAATGAAACAACACTTGTGTATACACGACTGTCAAGGAAAAAAGAGCGTACTGGCTTTAAAACAAGGCCAGGCAAGGGAAAAAGGGCTGAAAACTCAGACCCATAGTGAATGGAATCTGTAAAGTAGTGATACGACAAGAAACACAAAGGAAAAAGAGCAATGCGAGAAGAAAAAATACTTCAACCCTTATAAGGAATACTTCCTCGGTGGAGTTGCCAATTCTATTACGAGGAAAAAACTCTCTATGGCCAAGGGTAAAACACAATAGACAGGTATGACTGTAGGAATCAACTCAATTCCAACATATGCTATATAGACTAATGTGCAAGATAAGAAAGAGGCCTACCTCGATCCAACGTTCGATGATGTTCCATCATTGAGCACTTTGACCCAAAGCCTTATACCTGCAACAAGTTCTCAACAAACAAGTAGAGAAATTATATAGTGATAATATAAAGGGGTTAGCATATCAGATAACATAATCCATTAATAAACATTACAAACATGCCCATGGATAATAATCATATATTTGCAGGATACCAATAGGGTAGGAAAGGAGCATTTCTATTAATAATTGATTAGCAGAAGTGACAACATTACAGACTTCTGTGTTGGCACGGTTCGAAACCAAGAAACCAAGTTCCTTCCAACTGGGTCTCCACCACTTCAATCCTCCACCAAAGGCAAGATCAAAGGAAAGATACAATGAGGTTCTCTCAACAACAGGGAAGAGCTTGGGGGGCTTAACACTGTGTTCAGACTTGAGGGACAAAAGGGATGTAGACTCAATATGAAGTAATTTCTCCATAGTAACTTTGCTCTCAAAGTTGAATTCTTTTATAACCTTCAATGTGCAACTGAAGGGATGAGTTGGAACGTTTCCAGTATATGGAAGGCCAAGGATCAGAAATCTCATGTTGTGACATGGAAACCCAACTCCATTTTTGTATTTTCTGGAAGAAATCCCAATGTATGTGGGCTGTAGTGGAGCAGCCTACATATACGCATCTTGCATAGTATATAGGGTGTGTATATGTGGAAAAATATGTATTTTTAGCTTTGGATTCATCAAACAGGGATGACACGTCTGCATAGGGAAATGGAAAAAGGCCCATTGTGCAAGATAGCAATGGTGAGGCAAATCTTTCTATAATAAAGGCGTACCTTTTTAACGATGTTTTTCCTTTCACATTTCGAGTTGATCTTTGATCCCCAAGCTCCTCGACAATTCTTTCAAATCAAACAAATATAGAACAAGCTTCCTATTCCACTAAGATTAGCTTAAAACCAAATCTATCTACTAGAGACAAGTTCATGTAGAATAGACACAACCTTGAAAGAAACAGGCCAAGAACATATGTATATTAATGAGAACAATAGAGAATAATTACAGACCTTTGATGAAGGTGCAATATCCTCTCCCAACTCTCCTTGTCCAACCCTTTTCTCAAGTAATCCACACACAAATTGATTATGCTTCAATGATATCTCCCTTATGAGATCATAAGTTTGATGCCTTCAGTGTCTCTCCCTTTCACCATGAGGAGGCCTCCTGATATAGGCTTGGAGAGGCCTAACCACTTAAGAGATTCTTGGGATAGGCTGAGGATCCTTCTCCTTCAGTTGTGGATCCTCCCTAAGATCGAGGCTTGACCTCAGATTCGAATCCAACCAACTCCAGATATGAAGGGGATTCTTTCCTGATTTTCCTCAACTATCCAAAATTCGCTCAAAAAGTCCAGCACTCCCTAAAAAGGGGGTACAGAGCATTGCAACACTCCCCCAAAAGAGGGTACAGAGTGTTGGCACTCCCTGATAGTGTATAGAGGAGCACTGCCTTCCAAAATTGATTTTTGAGTGGTTTTTTCCATGGAAAAAGACTTGTACTCTTTGTCAAATGATTTCTCCTCTTCAAAACCAGTCTTTTGAGGTGTCTTTTAAGTTTTCTTGATAATGTCATCCGATACATGACATAGGCAGGATGACAGTATGATATTTGCGACACTTGCGACCAAAATGCGACACTTGCGACATTGGTAATGACAACACTAGACCATCATTGTAATGAGTAATTTTGATGTGTAACAGATTTCCCCCCAAAGTGCGAAGTTAGAAGATGGGAAATGATGACTGAAGTACTTTGTAGACTTTTTCAAGCAAGGGTATGGACTTAGAGAACCTGGAAGAAGCTGCACACAACCATCAAAAAAATATTATGACATGTTTCAAATCCAAGGCAGGCATACCTATGCTTGAGTGATAAATACTTTCAAGGTATGGCCACCACAAAATACACTGCGAATCCATAATTATATTGAAAAAAAGGTATAGCCATTGAATATATAATGTGGATATATACTACTATGACCTGAACTGATCGTAGCCACGAAGAATACATAGTGGATCTATGAGAGGACAAGACATAGCCACGACCAATACAAAGTGGATCTATGTGACAGTATATGTGTCAATTTTCAAAAGAAACTCTGTCGCAACCTCGGAAAAGTAGATATAAAAGTGATGACTCAACCCAGGGTCTTCTTGATGATCCCGATGTGGTATGAATCTAATCATGTGAATAGATGTCTTGATCTTGAAAATGGAAAAAACCACTTGATTACCGATCAATGAGGTAAACCATTAACAAGAGCGAGGGAATCACCATTGATGTCAATGATTCCCAAGGTACTCTAGTACATTCCAACGAATTTGAATGGATGAGATGAATTCAAACATCCATGGAATCACCTGATCAGAGGTCAATGATGTAAACCCAATGTCAGACGTGAGGAGGCCTACCATTGAGGCATGCAGGTCTCAAGGTACTAACTGGTTTCTAAGTCTAGTTCCCAGATAATGTGTTGAATTCGACAGGAACAAACTCGTCGAAGGAGGGACTTGATGTATCCCCCATCAATGATGCGGAACTGAAACAGAGATGTAATTGGTGGATCAAAAGAACATGGACTGACACGGGTATTGAAATGGGAAATTTGTGATGGTTGACTCTCAAGGCAGATACTTCCCTTGAACACTGAGGCACAACAACAAAAACATGACATGGAACAAAACAAGATAATGCAATGGATACTGTGACTTTCATCGGGTGACCCAAAGGAGTAGGAAAACTCAGAGAATTGGTTCAGTGCAGAGGTTTAGCGGATTAAAATGCATGCAAAGACAAAGTGTCATGTTCAAGGGAGACTATAAGGGTGACTGTTGATGTTCTCAAAAAACTTCTTGGCTTACTTCTTTCAATTTTTCCCCCATCTAGATAGACGAGTACCTCTTTTTGATTTAACAAGATCGATGAGGGTAACACATGCTCGATATAACTCACCTTCGGCAAGTCCCTCTTCCTTTGTTTAATGAAATGGAAGAAGTAAGGGTTTGGTCCCATATGGAAGAAGTAAGGGTTTAGTCCCATATGGGTGGTTTTTCATATTTAGAGAGTCTGCAAATGACTTAAAGATGACTCTAGTGTTGTCCTTTTTTGTAATGTTAGTCTCGCGAGGCTGAAAAAGAGATAAATTATCACTCGAAAGATGCCCTTTCAAACCTTTTAACAAGTGGGAAAGGAAGAAATATCACTCGAAAATCTTTTCATGTTTAGGGAGTCTGAAAAGAGCTTAAGGACGACTCTAAGGGTTCCTTTTTCGTTTATCCATACGAGTCTGAAAAAGAGATAAAAGTTTACTCGGTGCATTCTTATGTTTTTTTGAGCATGAGAACGAACTAAGACTATGCTCTTTAATGTGAAAAGATGAAAATCGAACAAAACTTCTTTGAAACCTACCAATAATGTCAAAACTGCATGCCAGCGTATTAATAAGGCCTCCAAAATATTTATCAAAACCCAAAATAACTATGTCTTAAGAAAAAATGAAGTTTATAATAGTAAAATGGGGTAAAAAAGTCTTTTACCATTTCATTTGTGTAAATATTTGTAGTAGTGGAGAAATTGAGCTTTGGAGTGTGATTCTTTCTTTCATCAGTGCTGGAGCTACTGTCAACTATTTTTGTCGTCGTCTGGATTAGGTTGGTTCTCTTTCCCTTTCCCTCAATTTGTATGGTTTACATTTTTTTTTTAGGCAATGATTGAGTCTTAAAAAAGATTCCCTAGGAGGTCTCAAGTGCCCAAAAGGGCTCTGTTTCCGTTCTAATACACACTTGCTAACGTGAGCTAAGTCCGGCTCACTTAGTGTGTCCTTGGAGGCACAATGCCTAGGTTCTCAGTCCACACTGTCACCTTGACTGGAACCTCTTCCTTCTAGGCTTAATCCTAGGGAAGCCAAGGGGGGTAGTCCCTAGTTACTAGATGTGATTTAACTTTATGTTCTAGGAGTTAATTTTAATT
>JASDQU010372623.1:60925-75260 GCA_032191745.1 Picea mariana
GTTTAAAGGCTAAGGGTAAAACTAGCCTAGGATGCTAAGGCAGCAAATGCAAAGTGCAAGTCTATCTATATGTCAATCAGCCCTTTCCCTAAGTCAACTAAAACTAGTTCCTAAGGTTGGGCAATGGGGTCAACTAAGTTTGAGGGTGGTTTATTGCAAAGTGTTACAAATGAAATAAGTTAATCTACAACTTAAAGATCACAATTACTTACAAAAGAATCAAGATAATACAATGATTACACAATATACAAGTGAATACAAAGATACAAGGAAATGTAAGTGAGATCAACACATGAGCCAAGCATGCCCCAATATCACTTACTCTATTGGACTGCTTTCACTGGCAACCATAAAGCACTCAAGACTCAAAGAAGGTGATGCCTCCCAAAGTGGGATACTCAACCCCTTCTTGAATCACACTACAAAAGGCAAATGAAGTAAGATATAACAATGTTTAACTCATATGCTCACATAAACATGAAAGACATAAACCATATAGTTGCAATGTGAAATTAAAAGCATGAAATTATCATCAATGTGTGTTCCTAAGCATACATCTAAGTCACCCCCAAACACACAAAGATTATCTATGTAACTAGATGTTTAAGAAGTTGTTTAGAAGTTAGATAAATTTTATTCCCTCCCCCTAAACTATGTTGGTGCTTTAAACTTCCTCCTCCCTTGGCCAAATGACTGCCAGGTGCTCAAGATAGTAAGGCAACGAGGCCCACCCTAGCTTCCCAGGTCAGCCCTGACAGTAAGAGTACTTCCCGGAGAAGATCCCCTTAAGGATCACGGGACGGTCCCCCGCCACTTCCCTCCGTTGTTTTCCTCAAACACGTTTTAGATGGTGGAGATGGATGAAAAAAGTGTCCTAAGTTGTGTTTAGGTGTGTTGGGTTGCTTTTAAGAGTGTTTTAGGCAATAGGAAAGGTTGGGAAATAGTTACCCAACCAAGAAGGGTTCTTGGGGAAGTCTTGTAGATGGATTTGGGCAGCGTCTCCCCTTATAACTGATAAGAACCTGCAAAAAAATAGCAAGCAAAAGCTTGCTGGAAATGCTGCAAAACACACACAAAATGTCAAAAAAAATTATGTTTTTACGCAGATTTTTTTTTAATTTAAAATAGATATTCTTGACCTATCTAAGAGTGTTAGAAAACTGAAATACAAATGGAATGTATGCAGAAAAATAAATGGAACAGGAAAGTAAGAAGTGTGAGAAGGTTTTAAGGGTAGGCTCGTTCTTGATGCTATCCCAATAATCCCTTTGAAGCAACCTACAAGACTCAAAGCAATATGTGAAGCATGGAAGTAGATAGAAATATTGAATAGACTAACAATATGAAATACTTTAAACCCTTAGCTACCCAACAAGCATAAGCTAGCAAGAATACTCTTTGCTAACCTACTCTAGTAAAATACTTTACCATAGATCTACTCCAACCACACATCAAACATGAACAATACAAAATCACCTCATGTGCAAGAAGAAAACCAGAATACTCTTGGATGTCTTCAAAATCCTCTAAAGCTTTTTTATTCCAAAATGTGAGAGTGTTGGAGGAATACTTGCTCCAAACTCTGAAGAGCAATGAGTGAAATGGCAAGATGGCAAGAGCAAGATAGTGGAAGTGAGGAGAGATTTCATCATAATAACAGTAACTCAAAGATTGGTGAGGAAAAAGGGTGAGAAAGGGTTGTATTTATACCTCAAGAGGCAAAGTGAAGGCACTTGGATGAAGTCCAAGTGTCAAATCATAAGCAAATGAGCAAATCTCTAGGAGAGGGGCGCCCCAATTAGGGTTTTGATCATGGATTGGTGAGGTGGTGAGTTGTGAACCACACAAAGGTGAGTTACTAGGTTAGGGGGGGCGCACTAGGTAAAACATAGGGGCCCACATTCATGTTTTGAATGTTTAGTGAGGTTATGGGTGAAGGGGGAATGTATTTCCTCCATGGGGGCACAAGGTAGAGAGGGGCATGAGGTTTTGGGTAAGGTTAGAGTGTTAGGGAGGTTAGATTTTAGTGTTGTGAGGGTTTAGGAGGGGCGCACATCACTTAAGAGGGGCCCACACCAAATATCAAAGCCAAAAACCAAAGTTTGGAGTGAGGGGGGACGTTTTTCCCCCTAGGGCGTGAGCTAGAGAGGTGAGGGGGTAAAGGCAGGGGGTGTTTTTAAGTTGTTAAGTTGCTAGGTTGGGTTTGGGTAGGTTAGGAGGGTCTAACTTGCTCTTTACCAGCTTCACACTTACTCAATAACTAAAAATTACAATAATTTTGACATTCTGGCAATGTCACCTTAGCAATTAAAATTGTTGTTTTGACTAACTCTGACTCTAAGTGGACAAAGGCATAGAAAAATTCATCCGACTGAGTTGAAACTTGGTCTATGGGTGTAGGGGGTTCTATTCCATTTCTTTTGAGCACAAATACCCCTATCAAAAGACCAAAGACCCAGTTTTTACGACATTTGCTCAAAAAACATTTAATTAATTAAATTTTTAAAAATTTAATTAACTAAAAAAAAAACTATTTAGACTCGACGAAATTCCGCGAAACTTTCTACATTGTCTGGCATGGTCATTTAAAAAATTCCTAGACATTAGATACCAAAGGATGAGACCATTAGAATGTCGTTCACCACTTTGGAGGAATTATTGCATGTGTGGAGGGAAAAACTCATGGGAAGTCAGCCGGGCTGAAAGGCCCAGTTGACAACCTGAGGATTAAAAACCCTCGGTGAAAAGAACTCTCCCAATGAAAACATCCCAAGGTACCTGACCTAACTATGATCCACGCAGACTTATTACATTATTAACCCACGCAGGGGTGCAGAAATTTCATTTACAAAATTTTGTGCTGGAGCATAAAATGCCCAAGTAGAACCAATATTGTCTTCAATATATTTGCATCTGATGGTGCATATCTTCATGGCACATGGAGTTGACCACCGGTGCTAAATGGGTGGTCAACAGGCTCGACGCTCCTCTAGAATTCCAAGGGGAGTGTTGCCCAATTTTTTCAGTGCCCCTGCAATCTTGGTAACTATGCACCAACACTCTGATATGGGAATGATAGGGGTGCTGCCTGAAATGCACAAGAAAAAATGCCCAAAAATGCCAGCGCTCCTCCAAAAGGGTAATGGGGGCATTATGAAAAATTGACAGTGCCCTGGTGAGCTTCTTCAGGGAGAGTTGGTGCACTGATATGAGTGTAAAGGGGGCGTTGGCATGCTAAGTAGAGAATTTTTTTTTTTTTTAAGTTTTTAATTGCCCAAAAATTGTCAAAATAGCATGACTAAGGACTTTTTACTTTTGATGATTGTAGGTGAATTCGGAAAAATTCAAGATAGAGTGGAAAGAAAGAGAGCACAAAATCGATGATGTGGTCACCTCGAAAAGTCCCCAATCAAGAGCCACATTGAGGAATTGCGGTCTCCTCAAGTATTTCAAGATGAAAAAGATAAAGAAAGAGATTCTTCTTCTCGAGTATATGATCGGGCTATGGAACGTTGAAGAGAAAGGGTTCCGAATTGGAACATAGCTTCTTACCATCAGGTTGGAAGATGTGTACTTCTTGACTGGCCTCTCAAAGAGAGGGGTCCCCATCATTTTATCTGGACAGAGGTCACTTCCCATGCCTGTAGACGAGTACCCATCAAACCATTGTGTCCCAAGATCGATATTAGTGGGAGGTAGAATCGCGATCAAAGACATTAGAGATCTACTTCTTCGGTCCATTATATTTTCCATTACGAGTATAGCTGGAAGTACCAGCTCGCACTTAGTTTCAAGATCACAGGAGGCCTACGGTTTACAGTGTCTAGAGCCAACATTGTTTAACTAGAGTGTAGGATTCCTTCAGAATGTGAAGGAATAGATTACGAGATGCAGAGCAGGGCAACAAAAGAAGTTCAGATACAATTCATTATTGGTTTCATTCTTCCTAGAATGCATTCCTCAGATGCAACCTCAGATTGCATTAGCAGTACAGCCAGTGGGAGAACCACGTATGGAGTGATGGACTAGTCTTTCTCCGAGGCTAGGATCAGAGTCAGAATTTAGTGATTTTTTTTCTTGGATGAGATGTCAATTGATCGTGATAGAAGACTTCCCATATGCTGGAGTGGATTTCTGGGGGAGCATGGCCCTAGTTCTACCAGAGGGGGTGTACTGGGACGTGTTAGGTAGGAAACCAAAAAATCTTTTCAAGTGTTTTTTTATTTTAAAACTTATATTATTTTTTTGGGTACGTAGAAGAGTTTCTAATAGATGTATCATTTCCTCATGTAGACTAGGGAGAAGCACTTCCAGTGTAGATACCGACACTGGGGTGTCGCGGGGATGCTCATATTGTGGTAGATAAAGGGGTAGCAACAAGAGGTCTTCAGGAGGTTGAAAGAAACCTTCAAGGCCTCACTATGAGTATCCCTCCTCTTAGGAGGCGGGAGACACACCATGGGAGTGCCTGAGAGTGTTAAATCTTTACTGAGGTGAGTAGCCCACGCAGTGATGTGCTACTCGGAGCACAATGTGATGCAAGAATATTAGAGTCTTTCTGATGATTGTAAAGTCTATATGATGATGTTTATGGGTGTGAAGACACAATATTTTTCCCTTCTATGTACTTTTTGATGTAACCAAACTTTTTCATCACGCAATATATATATATATATACATATATCCGAGTTTTTACAATGTCGAATGATGTTTTTAATGTTATGTGTTTTAATTTACATGTGATGTATGATTTATTTCCTTAATGAAACCTTATCTGTGTGTGAGATACCAATCCATGATGTAATTGGCTAACAAATATTAAATAGTATTGAGTTCTCTTGGAATGTGTTTTTATTCAATAAAAACAAACGTTCGTTCGAGACAACAAACTCGTAGGTGGATACGTAGCAGGATAGGATTGCAAATAGTGTAGATTCAATTCAGTTGACAGACCATGAGTTGAGAGTCTAGGTTCATGATCATATGAGAAACACCTAGGGAGGAAGCTTCGGTTAAAAGTCTGATGACAGTATGATATTCTGCCATGTTGTTAGTTGTTGATCCTAAGCAAATACCTCCTGAACTCACTAGCTCATCAGAGTGGTAAACAACCCAAGTTGCAAAAGCAATGTTCTAGGTGTGTCGACTAGCGCCATCCTCAAACCCGACAAAGATAGGAAAGGAATCTGTCATCTGCGCATGAAAACACAAGACACGGTATAAGTGGCCAAGGAAAAAACTCGAGCACGCAAAAGAAAAAGACACACCAAACTAAAAATACAATAGTGTACAAAGAAAACATGCTAGATAATCTAAGCATAGTAATTCTTAAGGTAAATCCCGTTCTGGGGCTCACCCAGGGAAATTTCGTCGTAGTCGACTAACTCGTAGGCGCCTCTATGTAAGACATGTTTCATGATGTAAGGACCATGCCACAGAGGCTATAAATTTCCTGTCCCTAGATTATCATGAGCCTGGTCATATATGAGGACTAGGTATCCTTCTGCAAAAGTTTGAGTGTGGACGGATTTATCGTATTGATTCTTGATCGGCTTTTGATATGTCTCTTTAATGAGAGAAACATCACAACGTGTTTCATCCAGCATGTTCAAATGTAAGAAACGTTCTTCTTCAGCCGAAGTATGGGTTAGGAGTTCTACTTTAAGTTTCAATGAGGGAATATTGCACTCGATTGGTAAAATAGCTTATATGCCATATACCAACTAGAAAGGAGTGAATCTAGTAGCAGTTTTCACTGAGGTATGATAAGCCCAGAGAGCAGAGAAAAAATGTAAATGCCAAGATGTCCTGTTTTCCCCTACCATATGTTGAATCATAGTTTTAAGGACCTTGTTGATAGCTTCAACTTGTCCATTAGCCTAAGGATAGTAAGGGGATGAGTTTTCATGGCGAAAACCCAACTTACTCATAATCTGGTTCTGAAAGTGAGAACCATGATCAGTGATGATGGTGTTTGGAACACCAAAATGAGTTATGATGTGGTTAAAAAAGAAAAGAGTTGCAGTACAACCATCATTCGGAAAGGTAATAGCCTCAACCCATTTTGTAAAGTAATCAACGACGACGATTATATAACCGTGCCCCTCGACTGAGGTGGGATTACACTGCATGAAATCAATACCCCATTTGGCAAAGAGGCGGATGAAAATAATTGGATGCAGCAAAGCAGGGCGGATGTGTGATTTTTTGTGAAAAACTTGGCAAGGTGGGCATTTTTTGACTGCCTCAATACAATCTTTGAAAATCAAGGGCCAAAAGTAGTCGGCACATAAAAATTTCTGAGTTGTAGCCATCCCAGAAAGGTGACCACCACATGCTCCAAGGTGACATTCATTTAGAACACGTTCAACCTCTTCATGAGTCAAACATCCTCGGAGGATAGTATCAATACCACAAAGATACAAAGTGTCGTCGATGATAAGGTAGCGTCGAGAATGGTGACGAATACGTCAATGTTCTTCACGAGAGATATTGGGCTAAAAATGTTGGGTTTGGAGATAAAGGAGGATATATCCATACCAAGGATCGAACGTGATGATGAGGAACAAAGTTTCTTTGGGAGAGACTCTCTGGGCTCAGTATATTCATCGGCATGGGTAAGGTCGTAGATAAGTTCCGCAAACACCAAGGATTTCTTAGCTTTTGACTTAGAAAATTCAAGATCGAATTCCTAAAGGATGACGATCCATTTGGAATATTTCCCCCCAATAACTTGACGTGTCAAAATATGATACATGAGGTTTCAGTCCGCAATAACGGTGGTGGTGCATAGAAATATGTAGTGGCAAAATCATTGGACAATGATGACGACTTCCAGAGCCAACTTCTCAACATGTGAATACCAGAGTTCGAGACCAGATATAATTTTTCTCATATGATATATCACATGTTCTTCACCATTGGGGTCCTCTTGAACTAAAACCATACCAATAGTGGAAGTAGAGGCTGCTAAGTAGAGGATATAGTCCTTCGTAATTCGAAGGATGTAACAAAGGTGCATTGGTCAATGTGTGCTTAAGAGCATCAAAAGATCGTTGAGCAGTGTCATCCTAGATGAAAGAAGTGTCTTTATGCAACAATCACATAAACCCTTTAGTAATCTCAGCGTAGTTACACACAAAACGGCGAAGAAAGTTTGTTTTCCTGTGAAAACTTTGGAGTTGTGTCAAGTTATTAGGTGGAGGTCAAGAAAGAATAGATTTAATTTTTAATGGATCCACCTGAATCTCGTATTTGGAGACAACGAAGCCGAGGAGTTCCCTGATTCGACATCAAAGATACACTTATTTGGGTTCAAAATAATACGGTAGAATTGAAATCGAAGAAAAATATCACGTAGATGACCAATATGGTCTGATCGACTATATGAGTGGGTAGGTAAATCGTCAAGGTAAGGTTCTGCAATATGTTTGATATCATGGAAAGCGTATGACAAGGCCCGCTGGAATGTAGCACCGGTGTTTTTTAGGCCAAACAGTAGTTTCTGATAGGCGAATGTTCCCCATGGGTAGATGAAGGTTGTCTTATGTTGATCAATGGGTAAAATGTCAATCTAGTTGTACCCTGAGAATCCATCCATGAAAGAGAAAATCACACTACTAGCGCAATTATCAATAATCTGGTCGATGAAAGGTGTAGGGTAATTTTCTTTCAGACAAGCCTTATTGAGATCCATGTAATCAATGTAGACACGAATGGTCCCTTGTTTCTTAGTGATCAGAACAATGTTAGAAACCCATTCTGTCAAGGGGATAGGATAGATGAAGCCAGATTTCAATAATTTCTCAACTTCTTCCATTATAGCCACGATTTTCTTAAGATGAACTAGGTGGAGTTTCTGTTGAATGGGTTTAACACCTCAGTAAGTTTTAATTTCATGCACAACGATCGACGGTTTGATCCCTGGAATTTCCTCGTAGCTCCAAGAGAAGACGTCACAGAATTATTTGAATAAGGAAGTATAAGCAACCACTTCCTCAGGTGAACAGTTCACACCGAGATTAATATTTTCCACGACACCCTCTTTGATTGAGATATCAATAACGACCATGGTAGAAATGTTGTCGAGATTCCCATCAGAAAGAGTATCCTGGGTAAGTATAGGAGATTGTGGAGAATCAACAACATTGGGGGGCAATATAGAGTGTATATATTCCTGGATTTCTTCCAGAGGTGGAAGAAAAGAAGAGTGATGGTGGTTATCGTCCCAAGGTAATTCATCAATTCTAAGCATTTCCATGATAGATTCGTCGAAAGGAAAAAATTGGGAAATGTAGTCGAAAACGAAAGACAAGGGGTTCAACCAAGATGGCATCGGGTAGGTGTCAGGTGCCAATAGATGTTGGTCATCTGAGGAAGGAGAGGCAGATTGGATAGCAGCGTATGATGCCTCAGCTGGACTAAGTGGCATGGCATCACCTAGTGCATCGAATTCCAGAGGACTAGGTACAATCCAAGGGTTAGATGATTCCAAAGATTGATAAGTCGTAGTCAAAATCATATTAACGGTGGAAATATGATGTGTGGTAGGTGGAAGTGGTGTAGGGAAGGTACCCATAAGGCTAGAATATTTTAGCAAGCCAACACCAACACTTTCATACGTGATCTTGTAATCTCCCAAGAAATGAATATTGTTGCTAGAGGGAGCGCGAGCATCGGGTGTATAGAAATCTAGTTGATCGATAGCGACAATTTTGCCTTGATGAGGAAATTGCACACATAGAAACACCGATGAAGCGACAGTAGTCATAGTGTAAAACCAACTTCTTCTAAGTAACAAGTTGTAATCAATGGGAGCATCAACCACCTTGACATCAACAGAGATGGTTTTGCCGCACAACTGAATGGCTAAGGACTGCAACAATCCATGAGGATGAAAACCTCACCCATCAAATGTGCATAACATCATAGGGGATTTGTTAAGTGTGGGTGATTTCTAGATTTTCCAACAAGATAAAGACATGACACAAGTGGAGGCTCCCTCATCCAAGATAGTCCAGTGGATTTGTTGATTGTGAACAACAACATAAATTTGAAGAGCTAGTTGGTGAGAGAGTCGAGACTTATAATTATCCAGGTTAAAGGTGATATTATTGAATGACTCAAGATCAAAAGTGCCAATAGAAACCAAGAGTGTTCTACATTGACTTGGGCAGTGTTGTAGAACTTCCAACGTAGACATAGCACACAGAGCCTGAGCCAAATTTTCAACAATGTTGTAGTTTTGGGATGCTCATGAACTAGGATTAAAAGTAGATTTATGGATGGTGCTCTTGAGAGGGCATAATATAGAGTCGAATGAAGGTTTCTCTATATGAAGTGATCCAGACAAAGTACTAACAGATGGAGGACTAACAATGGATGGTGATGGATCCGGTAAAGAATTGTTAGTGACCTTTGCTTTGTCATGTTTAGTTGGTGTGTCGTATGTCGTAGAGAAAGTGGTTAAATCAATCCCATTAAACATATATATATGGGAACTTGTCGAGGCCTCATCATGAGGATGGCTAGAACTACCCCCCGGAGAGGGGGTTTGAGCAACCATGGATTTTTGTTGTGGAAAAGGCTAAGTAAGCACAATGGGTTGGGAATTTCCCTTAAAACTTTTGTCCACTTCATCACAATGTGGACAATCCCGAGTGTAGTGATCATCACCACAAATGAGACAAGGGAACTTCAGTTTCCACTGTGATTTATTTTCGGTAGAAGTTGTTTGAGTTTGGGTTTGGGTTGTTATTCTTTTTTGGTTTATTTTTTTTCTTGTTCTTACCTATGGATTGTTGTGAAGGGGCATATTGAACTGCATTCACCTCAGAGATTTGAGTTTGAGGGGAGGTAGAGGAGAGTGAGGTCGAACTGGGAGTGGGTGCTGAAGCAAATCGATTTGTCATTCCAGTCGACTGGGAAGTGGATTGGATTTTGACGAAGCCAATAACTCCATCCACATGTGATGTGGATGAATGTTTCTATAGATCGGTAGTGGAGCAGGTAGCATTTGGGATCAACTCATAGAAAGTGCCAGATTGTGAATAAACCAAATCTAAGTATCAATCCCGAGCAATGGATTCTTCCTTCGTGACTACACCACCCATGGTGACATCATGAGCAATCAGGGGTAAAAGTGATTTAGTAAAACATTCTGCCAATAACTAGTCAAGAATGATGGCTTTGATCAACCTTCATCATCATCTCCATTCATGAATATGATCAGAGATATGCACGGAGTTAGTCTGACGAAGGGAGTTCAAGAGTTCTGTACCCATATCGTATCAAATAGGTAGTTGAAAGTGCATGAGAAAAGACATGGCAAGGGAGTTTAAATATTGGAAAGAACCATGTGGAAGTTCAATATACCACTTGGTTGTTGAACCTGTAAGTGTTCGTTGGAAAAGACGTAAACGTATAGAATCATCCATTAAGGAGTTTGATGAACACTATAAATGGAAAGTCATCACATGGTTATTCGGATATTCTCCAGGTTTATCGTTAAATTTTTTAATATTAGAAGGTAATTTAGCAGGAATCACTGGCCAGTATGAAGAATGTAGGATGGGATCCTTGGTCAACCAAATAAGTCTGGGAGATCCAAAGTTGCAACAAATGGTAGTTGTCGGTTAACCTGAGGTTGATACTGATGTGGCATACGAACAACAGTAGGACCATAAACTGGGTTAGGTGGATAATTGTATCAATTGTATCTAGTAGATCCTCCTGCATATGGTTGTTGTTGACCAGTATAACCAGGATTCGATGAAAGGTGAGAAGCATTTGCATAGGGAGGATAACCCGATGGGTTATGGGGATTGTAAGTTGGATGATTTACTTTCCCACAAGGAGGATAAACATTTTTCCCTTGAGGAGGGTAAGAAGTCGATCCCGGGGGTGGATACACATTAGTCCCATGGGAAAGATAAATATTAGACCCATGAGAATAAGAAGGTTGTTGTTGTCCTTGAGGATTTTGTCCCCTAGAGAAAAATGGATTTTCCGGAAAAGGAATGTGCCAAGGATTGTTTTGTGGAATTTTGTCCATACAATGGGTTATGGACTCTATTCTAAGTTTGTCCCCCAAGCAGAGGTTGTGTCCCGATGTGAGTTTGACCTCCAAATGGAGGTTTCCCCCCAAATGGAGGTTCCCCCCCAGCAGGAGGTTGAGTGCCTAGAGGTATCTGGGATACAGAAGGGAACAAATGATCGGTTCCTCCAATTGGATTGGAACCACCAAGACCAGCTCCTCCAAACAAAGGTGTGGGTATAGAACTAGCAGTGGCGTTATATTCAGGAGGAAAAAAAATCCAAAAGATCCTGGTGCAACCTAGGTAGTGTTAGAAATGGAAGAATTCAGATCTCTGTACTCAAGTGGGAGTGATGGGCTTGGTCTAAGTGGTGTTCCAATTGGAGCTTGGGATGGTGTCACATTTCCGATGGGGATTGTATCAACATGTGGGACCATAGTGGAATGGGCCATCTAGAGAGAAATGGTCGATCGAGGACCAAATGACTATGTGTATGACATGATGGTGACACTACTGGATGTAGCATAAAAGTGATCTAAAGGTATCGTGTATGTAGCAGACGTTTTGGGCAACTTGGATATGATAGGTATATCAACACCTGCCCTTGAACTGGAAAGCTCTTCCACCATGGGAGGTGGGCTTCTAAAAATGCCAGTAGTCCAAAAGGGATTCTCGCCTTTAGAGCCTATTAGAGGTCCGATTGGTATTCCAGAAGTGTCAACAACAAGTTCTCCAAATAAATTTAGTCAGAGAATACGTCTCTCGTAATTGTGAGGAATTCGGAAAGACACTAGGGAATCATAAATTCATAAATTCTCTAGAGAGTCTATTCTTTCCACTTGTGGAGTGATGTCTTGGACCTCACTCTGTTGAGAAGAGCCCTCCTGTGGATTAGTAGGAAAAGGTTGATAACCCTTTGAATCTTTCAGGGGTAACCCTTGCATTCTGCATGAACGGTGTGGAGGAATATTTCCCAAACCAAAAACTTTACATAAAAACTCTATGTCCAACTAACAAAAAAGAAGCATCATACACTAAAAAAATCTAGAAATCAAACCAATCAAACAAAACCCTCTCTCGATGACCATACTAGTTGCTGATGAAATCCAACATCATGTGATCAAGTCAAGAAGGGGTTAGGATATGGTGGAAACGTTACGATGGTGACCTACTTAACAGACTTATGCCTTGGTGCAAGATTCCATGCAGTAATTGTGGATTTACCCTCCAAGGAGCTTGAGTGAGTTTGACCACCGCCTGTTCCAGGTACAACGAAGACTTCCCTTCACCATCACCTTGTGTAAGTACCTAAATATTATGGCTACTAAAGATACCAACTCACAGTCAGCCCCTAGGCGGGTACAGTCAACAGTCCAATCCAAACGTATGGGCAGGATAACAAGTCTGAAATTCCTCGAGAGAACTGAGGACAAGTGGACTAGTAGAACTCTAGAGGACCCCGAACGAATTCGTATTTCACGAAGAACCGAGACCAAATGAATACAGTTGAGCCTTGAGAAGAAACCCCAAAATACGAACTGACTACTACGAATGGTTGAACCACGTAGGGATAATCTCCATAACTCTCCCAAATGTGACCTTGTACGTAACCCCTGTGTGAGAGGGGGATCCCAGAAATACTATATGACAATTGGATTTTCTCTCCCTATCACAAGATGCTATTGTTTGTTTTGAATACTTTTAAGAGTTGTACTCACAGCCTAATCCAAAGTGCTAATCCTAGTCTAATGTTGGTGTAGGATTCTAAAAACAAAATGTTCTAGATCAATTTTAATTAGCATTAATTTTTCAATTGTTCTTTACTCAGATGTGTATGAAAGTGAAATTGATGGTATTATGACTCAATTCCCAAAAACATGCATAAGAAATGATAAACGGTCTTTTCATTCAATGAATGTCTATTTAAGGGAAGGAACAAAGTGCACTTTTCACTATCAAACACTAAGATGCAGTATCCTCATGCAATTGTTTCTTAATCAAATCCAATGTAATGCTAAAAARTTYAGAAATTCATTCTAATATCCAAACCAATCACTAAAATAAAACATTTTTCTTATATGTGAATGATAATCAATTTGATGTAAATCTCCCTATGTCAATCAAACTTCAAGATCAATGAGATTAATACAATCATAAGCAAACTTCACATAAACAAACAAACTCTCACTGTGATCAAACAAGAAACAAAAAACAAAACCAACTTTGCAAAAAAGAACAAAAAACCTCAAACAAAAGAGAAATTATGGAAAACTGACCTCAAAGATCAAATGGAATGGTTCATAGATCTCCAAAATTCCTTACCATATCTTTCATTCAGTCAGATAAATGAGAAGAAAACATTAAAATGATTCCAAGTCTTCAAAAGAGAAGTATGACTCAAAGTAAGGAAAAAAATGTCAAAAAAAATCCAAAAAAAAGTGATCAATTCTCAGAAATCAAGGTGTTGGAGGCCTAAACAAGGATACACTGAGGTGGTAATGATCTTGAGAAAATGCAAATAGTAGAAGATGGACTCAGGAATCAGCTCCCTACAATATTTATCTCAGAAAAAGGCCATCTCTCTGGTGTCAAGGGCACCAGGGTGTTGCAACGCTCTGTGGAATCTTGGCAGGGAGCACCAGTGCTCTGGTACTGGAGGCAGGGGAGCTCTAGCCTCTCAAAATTCATAAAAATGCCCAAAAATACAAAAAGTCAAGAAAAATCAGAAATCCAAAGTGTATGGGATGAATTAAAGATCCAATAAGCACTTCTAAAAGACAGAGGCATAGTATGAATAAGATCAAAGCGTGACCAAAGGCTAAAACAAGATCTAGGAAGGAAATCAAAACTAAAAGCTTCAGTCCCCAGTGGAGTCACCAATTTCTGTTACAGAGAAATCCCCCTGTGGACAAGTGGATTCCCTCTTGGACTCTAGAATCCTAAGGCTAAGAAAGAAAGGGTTCTAACTTTTTTCACTAACATCCTTTTAGACCTAGCTAAACTGAAGTATAGAGAAGAGGAAGAAAGGTGTACCTTTTTAACAATGTTTGTCCTTCCACAGTCTGAGTTGAGCTTTGATCCCCAAGCTCCTCGACAAGTCCTGAAAATCAAACAAAGACAGAACAAGATTCCTATTCCACTAAGATTAGCTTAAAACCATATCTATCTACTAGAGACAAGTTCATGTAGAATAGACACAACCTTGTGTTGGAAGATTGGTTGTTGTCATTGATGTCAACCCTAGTCATGGGCTTTGGACTGCAAGATTGATGAAGGTATTTGGACATGAAGGATAATGC
>JASDQU010372624.1:0-16972 GCA_032191745.1 Picea mariana
CTAACAGGTGGCATCGGAGATTCGGGGTTCGGGGTTTTGGGTTGCATGAGACACATAGCAACATAATCGCCGATTTCCTGAAAAGAAATTCCCCGAGAAGGAAGGGACGTTGACCGTTGACCATCGGGGTTCGGGATTTGGTTGTGTATGTGAATTGTGTTCGCATGAACCGCGAACTCCCGAGTGCCGATTTCCTGATATCCGATAGAAGGGGGAACCGCCGAAAGAGTTACGTGGGTGACTCTTAACTCCTGAGGGGAAGTTGGAAGAGCTTAGACTCTTCGGGCCCGTGACTGAAGAAGGTCCTGGGGGTAGCAGCTTGCTCGGTGAGGGGCGAGTTGCGTCACAGGGTGATTGAGCCTGGCACATTATCATTTCATAAGGAGTGTATGTCACCCTTGGTGTTGAGGGATGTATTGTATGTTCCGGGGTTGAAGAAGAATCTTATTTTAGTTTCCTCCATCCAGGATAGGGGGCTTGAGGTGTTCTTCAAAGGTACATAGGTCCTCATTCCCCCTAAGGGGTCTAGTGTCACTTCTTGTAGAGTGATTGGGATGAGAGAGGGAAACCTGTATACATTTTTTTCCCAACCCTTGTATGCTTTGACAAGTAGCAACAATAACAGTCACTTGCGTAAGTTGTGGCATCGTAGGATGGCTCATATGCATCATGGATCTATGAGATTGTTGAGATAGATTGTCATAGGTATGCCATAGTTCAGTGTTGAGAATTAGGAGGTGTGAAGAGCGTGTTCTCTTGGGAAGTACACCAAGACTTCCTTTCCTAACAGTGACAATAGATAAGATGGGGTACTAGACTTGATACACATAGATGTGTGTGGGCCCATGTCATGTGTTTCCTTGGGTGGTTGGGAGTATTATGTTAATTTCATTGATGACCACTCCAGGAAGACCTAGATCTATTTCCTGAAGACCAAGAGTGAGGTATTCAAGAGGTTCCAAGCTCTTGTTGAGAATCATATAGGAAAGAAGATCAATTTATTGCGGTCAGATAATGGAGGTGAGTATACCTCCATGGAGTTTGCAGAGTTCTGTACCGAGCAGGGTATTAGAAGGAAATTGACCATTCTTTACAACCCATAGTAGAATGGGGTTGCAGATAGGAAGAAAAGGGCTATAGTGGGTGAAATGAGGAGTATGCTGCATGATCAGGCACTGCCATTCTACTTGTGGGAAGAGGATTGTAGTAATGCAGTTTATCTGCAGAACAAGAGTCCCCATAGAGCTTCGGGGAGGAAGACTCATGAGGAGGCCTTCAATGGGAGTAGGCCTGATGTTGAGCACCTATGCATATTTGGGTGCTCAACGTTCTCTCATATCCCCTTAGAGAAGAGGACAAATCTAAATCCCACTATAGATACATGGATTCTAGTTGGATACTCAAAGGTCTCAAATGCCTACATGGTCTACATTCCAGCACTGAGGAGAGTGGTGGTGAGGAGAGATTTCAGATTCGACAAGGATAGACCCTTCAAGAGGTCACTTGAGTCGAGATATAGAGTTGAGAAGGTCCCACAATTGTAGAGTGATGCTTCGAAGGGGACACAACCTCAGGTGTCGAGTACACCAAGTTCATGGGTGACTTGTTCACCCAGGACAATTTCATTTTCACAGTTTCCAAGTATATAGACAACTGGTGCAGGTACTTTAGGATCACATACTACTAATCAAAGATCTGTGCATGAGACTCAGAGGCATGAGGATACTACTCAACCAAAGGTTACTTCAGGGAAGAGGAAACCAAGATGGTTTCAGGAGACCCTGAAGGAGGCAAATGAGTATGTTGGNTGACCATCGGGGTTCGGGATTTGGTTGTGTATGTGAATTTGTGTTCGCATGAACCACGAACTCCCGAGTTCCGATTTCCCGATATCCGATAGAAGGGGGAACCGCCGAAAGAGTTACGTGGGTGACTCTTAACTCCTGAGGGGAAGTTGGAAGAGCTTAGACTCTTCGGGCCCGTGACTGAAGAAGGTCCTGGTGAGAGCAGAGGGTCCGGTCGTGAGGGTTGCGGCCTGAGTGATCTCTTTGCGTCATATGTGATCCATATAAATCCACATCTCATACATAATTACACTTGAGTTATCCAACAATAAAGTCTAATGAAAGTAAAACTTGAATCTTGGTTCAATAAAACCCAAACTTATAAATCTACGAAGAAGGTTTAGAGATAATCTTAAGGACACTTTACTTAATAGGGACCTTGAATTAATTTTGGCCCATATTGAAAACTATAATAATTAATACCAATACACATTTACACTCTAATTATCTACAATAATGAATCTAACAAGGGATTTCCCTTAACATTACAACGGCTACTACAACTTCAAAAACCCAATTCCTAAATTCAAGGCTCTATGATAAAATGTTAACCTACAGTTATTGAGAAAAAGGGAAACTGCTACTTGTCATTCCCCAAACTAAAAGCATGATGATCCACTCTGAACAGCTAAGCACTGTTAAAGGAAACTAAAAATGTCACTTGTCATTCATATGACCCTCGACATAAGGTTCTATCCTCAACTGAGATTCAATCTGTTTATAAAGCATTAATCACACAATGCCAGATGCACAGGGGTGTAATGGGTCCAAAATTGGAAAGAAGCACAGGTGGGTTCGGTGGTATAACTCGTTGATGTTCAAAATAAATGGTAGTTGAGGGTATTACGGCTGTCAAGGTAACTTCTGGAAATTCAATGCAAAATCAATGCTATCAATAAAGATCGGGGCATGGTCGAAAATCCGAAACGCAGGGTTAGATGTCCGGATAGCAGAGCAAAAATGGAGGTGAAAAAGTTTAAAGGAGGAAAGAAAAACATATACACAGAGGCCAACAACATTACCCCAACCAATCTAGTGCTGAAAACCACCTTTATGGTCAGCGGATAAACGCATCACGACTAAGAAACAATGCACAATTATAAGAAGGAATTGATTACCTAGACAATATAATCTAGGCCCAACAATGAGGTTAGGAACGATTTGCATCTGGGGTCAGGAAATCTTCTTGAATTCCTGATGATCCATAATGATATCGAGGTTACAAGAATTTGTATTAGCATGATTCAAGAACAGATACCATCTTGCACGTTGTAGAGGAGTGGGTTCCCTTCAGAATAGATTTAGTGTAAAGATCCATATTGAGAGACTCACAGACAATGGCTACCACACTGTATATAATAACTGCTCAAGGTTCCCAACCTTGTAAGGCTGTACAGCCAATGAACACAATAATTCAATTGATTTTGCAGCTATCTAACCCGCGACCCAAACAATAATTAGCATGGCATACATCCTGGTTATTTTGACCTAAAATGCTATGAGAGGTACTATGAGAATTTCAAGGCTGCATCATAAGGCGATGATCATCACGGTGAAGAAGGAATCACTGCAATTCATTATGTTCATTTTGTGAAAATAAAGAAGGATAGCTCTTTGTCCACCATTAATTATCTAGCTTTCTGCCAGTCATCAAATTTCTGTTAACATAAAAAGCATGGTTCATGAAATCGTAAATTCACCTAAACAACACTACTCTCCTTATTTGCTTCGGTGGAGGTTCAAGTTAGTCATTGTACTCACGGATTTCAATTACTATAATCGAAGCCATTCAAGATGCAGTAGTAAATAAAAATATGAATTTCCCTAATCAGACACATCAGCAAGGAGTAAACCATTGTTTAATTACCCAAAAATCTAGGAATGGGGATAATATTATTCATAGCTATTGGCGATTATTATTGTTATCCCGTGAGGTTAAAATCATCATACTATACATATAAATCATTGTCCAATATAAAACATTGTACCATACATATAAGTCATTGTCCAATATAAATCATGGCAATTCTCTGAAAAATAAAAATCATTTTACCATACATATAAATCGTTGTCCAATATATTACTGTCCAGAACAGGAAACACATACCACATTCTTTGTGCGTAGTGCTTTCAAAATTCCCTATGTAATTCATGGAAGGATCGCAGGCCTATGTACAATTTGCAGTTATATGGAAACTCACAGCTATGACATTAGAAATCAGTAGATATATGAAAAGAAAACAACGTGGATTGAAGTTAAAGGCCTTTCGCATCTCAGAACACCATTAAAAATGTTGACTACAGTAAGAGAATACCATGGTCATAAGGATAACTGATTGAAGGGATCATAGGAATTCTATCAGTCAAGGCACAGTAAAAAGATACATAACAAGAACACACGAAAATCATGCATAGAGGTCATACTGAAAGACGCAAGACAAAAATCTGGCAAGGACATCACAGAGGTGGGCGGATGAAAGGTTCGCCTTCACATCACCATCCTTGCACCGAAAAGCAGGGCATTGAGATCCATAGGTCTTTTAACGTGAAGGTGACAACCATAGATCAGGCTCCTGGCTGACTGCTCAGGCAAGGATTGGTGAGCTAGGGACAAAGGATAACCACCTCAAGGTCACAATCGACACACAAGATGGTCACGACATGTGGGAAGGAAAAGGTCACAGAAATCAATCAACCAATCATTCAGCTAGGCTATAAAATTTCAGTCATGAAACTAGAAAATAAGATTTCCTGCTCAATACACATGCAGATCTAAATCATAAATCCTACAACATTCTATCATTCAATCGAAAAAGCATATCATTGTCTGTTTTCCTGGTCTGAGTGTGGTCTGCTCGCTCTGTGCAAATCCTACTCGCCGACTGTCGAGACTACACCAGTACCTCCCAAACAGCGCTAGGGGTACTTTGCTTCCCCATTAGCCCCCTGATCCACAAAGGGGCCACACACTATCCAAATGGTACATCTAGCTTCCAGCTCGCCTCGTAAGGTCGAGCTACCACTCCTCTCCGAGCTGGGAAATCCCAACTCCTAACAAGTAAATCAGTCAAGTCACTAATCTGGTAGTATAATGTTACGCTAACAACCAATCCCCTTCTTCCTTCTCTTCCCTTTCTTTTATAGAGTTTTAGAACTTCCATCTTTCCCTAAATCTCATTTAATTTAAGTTTTAATAAAAATCTTCTAAAAACACTCCTTCATACAAGTGTCATCCATCCCCCACGTTTGTCCATTAACTATTTTCCTTAATTTATTAAATTGTCTTATTTCCCTCAATCACTTAGAGTTACTCCTATTTTTACTCTTAGGTGTCCCTATATTCCCTTACAGGTTTTAAATACTTTCCCTAAAATGAAGTTGCTAATTTAGTTCAATTTAGAAGGTTCTTAATTGCAGATTCTTTACTAAGTTGACCTCGCTTTTTACCATAATCTCCCGTCTTTCCATTTTTAAGTTACCTCCATTCCCTAGTTTCCTAAATGTTATAATTTCCCTCTTTCCCCTTTTTATTAGAGCAAAAAACAACAGTTGCAATTTAACCCCTTTTTCCCTTTTATTATTAATTCAACATCTTTTTGAACTATCAAAAATTAAAAATAATTAAATTCTTCTTTGTATTTTATATCCACAACTTTTAATTAATTTCTTACTCTCTTCATTTACCCTAGAAATTTATGAAGACCAAAATTATTACTTAAAGGTTTTTTTATTTTAAATTTTACTATTTTAAATTTTTAGAGATGTTTTCTCAAGGGTAGACAAAATTTTACCCCTAGCAAAGTTTCAGACTTAGGACTTAGATTCTGAACTGGGCGACATTTAATTAGGGAAGTTGTTTTAAATTTTCTTAATGTCTTGTCTATCTTCAGGCCATCTAGGTTCCTTCCTTTATCATCATCAACTCGATGTGCCCTTGAGGATGCACTACGTGCTCCAAGGGTGCCACTCACCTCTTTTGTTTCTTTTGCACGACGTGCACATAAGGATGCACCACGTGCTCCAAGGGTGCCACTCGCTTCTTGATTGATTGGTAGACATCATTAAACCTTGGAGTCAACACTCCACCATGTGAACTTGTGGGAGACTAAGGGCTTCTAAGGAATAAGGCCTCTGCCTTATTGTACACCCCTTAGAATCATTGCGAGTGACTGTTACAGTCTTCCCTCATGACATCATGGGTCCCCTCAAACTAGGTAGTCCTTAACCTACAGTTCGATCCACGACGGGAGTGCTAGTAGGCTGTGGCAGGGATGTTGTCCACACCTCTCCCTCAACCTCTCTTGCAGTCATGTGTGGCCCCTTTACTCAATATGTGAGTCTGGTCGACAAGCTATCGTCGGCCTGCATCATCAAAAATCATGTCAGAACATGTCCACATCATATCATCTAATCAAATGTACTAAAATCACAGTAAAACAATCAAACCCCAATAGCACACTCCCTGACTCGATCCAGAGTCCGAGGGGTTCCATCGATGCCTCTGCATCCTCAATGTCCAAAACCCTGCACACTCAATAAAACTGAGTCAATAGCACTTGTCTATGTCAATGCACTAAAACATCATGTCATCTACCATAATGCATCATAATCAAGGACAAATTTTTGAATATCATAATAGTCCGGATCACTTGCGAGCAAGTGTCCTCAAAGAATAAGTTTTCTCAGTGCGCCAGAGCAGGATGTTACATACACCCCCTCTTGGTCTAAACTTTGTCCCGAAGTTTCATAGTATAAATGCCAAAAAAATGTATCACAGTATCATAAGTCTATATATCAAACAAAAATGGAAACTATTGGCGCATATCATATGGGTCCTCCCAGGTTGTCGAGTGCAGACTATAATTGTCCCACCAGACGTTGACCTGATCTACCATTTGATGTCGTAACTGTCGAACACGATGATCTAAGATGCGGACTGGCTCATTCGTGAGCATTTCCTCGTATGATAACTGCAAGGAACTCATGTCAATCACATGTGTAGGATCACTAATGTAATGTCTCAAAAAAGATACATGAAAAACATCATGCATATGCCTCAAAGAATCAGGCAAGGGTAGTAGATGACCACGTGCCCCTTTCTCTCCACAATCTCAAAAGGTTTCGTGAACCTAGGAGAAAGTTTATCTCCCTTCCCAAACTTGATCAAACTCTTATGTAGTTTAACCCGTAAGAAGACTCGATCGCCGACCTCATAACTACGGTTGACTCGGTGCACATCGACAAAACTCTTTTTTCGATCCTGCACTTCTTTAATCCTTTGTCTTATGGTTTTCACTTTCTCTTCCATTTCTTGGATCACTTCCGGTCCCACCAGGACCCTATCCTCAAGTTGATCTCAACTCAAGGGCGTCCGACACGGTCTCCCGTAAAGAAACTAAAAAGGCTCCATCTTAATGGTGCTCTGGTAACTGTTGTTGTAAGTGAAGTCTACTAGTGGAAAGAATTCTTCCCAACACTTTTGTTGGTCCATCACGTATATCCATAACATGTCCTCCAAGGTTTGGTTCGTTCGTTCAGTCTGCCTGTTAGTCTCTAGGTGATACGCAGTACTGAAGTTAAGTTGGGTTCCCAAGGCCTCTTGGAAACTCGTCCAAAATCGTCTGGTAAACATCGATCCTCGATCAGATATAATCCTCTTAGGCACTCCATACAGCCTCACAATCTCACTGATGAATTACTCTAGCAATGTCAGGTGCCTGATACGTCGTATGCACAGGAATAAAGTGAGTACTCTTCGTCAAAGTGTCTACTACTATGAAAATCGAGTCATGTCTACTTGCCATCAGTGGAAATCCAACAATAAACTCCATAGAAATAACCTCCCATTTCGATTCCGGAATGGCATGTGGTTGATGTAATCCTACTGGGTGTCAATGTTCAGCCTTTGCCTACTGACACTCTAGACATCTGGCCACATAGTTGACTATGTCAGCCTTCATTCCCTTCTAGAAGAATACGAGTTTAAGGTTTTCCCTCATCTTCGCGACACATGGGTGAGCCATGTAAATTGCTCTATGAGCCTCTCTCAGGATCAACATCCTCAACTCGTCGTTTGGCAGTACATAAATCCAATTTTTAAACCTCAATAAGCTATTGCTATCAAATGAAAATCCCTCATATCGTGGTACCATCCTTGTGTTTTGTCCGATAAAACCCTCTACCTCTTGGTACAAATCCTCGTCACGCTATAAAGTGAGAATATTCTCACGTAGATTGATCTGAAGAGACAACACCAAAAATATGTGTGGTCTCTGACTCAAAGAATCCACCACTCGGTTCACTATTCCCTTTATGTAAGTAATCTCAAGTCGTACTTGCTAAGCAATTCCGATTAACGCCGTTGTCGCACGTTCAGGTCGCTCTATGTAAAAATGTGTTGTAGTGCAAAATGATCAATCTTTAGTTCATATTTTCATCCAACAAGGTAGTGTCTCCAAACCTTCAAGGCATATACGATGGCTAATAAATCACAATCATGTGTCGCATAGTTCTCTTCATGCCTTCTCAGTTTCCTCGAAATGTAAGCTATTACTTGTTCGTCTTGCATCAAGACTCTACCTAAGCCTTCCTTGGATTCTTTAGTGCATACCAAGAAGTCCACGTCCATGTCAGGGACCTTTAGTATCTGTGTTGTTGTCAACAATTATTTGAGCCTCTGAAATTCTTCCACGCATTTCTCGGTCCAAACAAACTTCATGTTTTTCTAATGCAATTCTGTGATCCGATTTTCTATCTTTGAAAATCCCTTGACAAACTGTCGATAGTATCTTGCTAAACCCACAAATCTATGCACTTGCATGACATTCGTCGGCGCAGGCCATTCCATAATAGCCTCGACCTTGGCTAGACCCACAGTGATACCTTTTCTAGAGATGACATGCCCTAAGTAGTGAATCATCGATTGATAAAAAGAGCATTTGGAAAATTTCCCATAAATTTTGTGCTCTCTCAGAAACTGTAGTACCAAGCGCAAGTGCTCTTCATGCTCCTCCATCGTTTGAGAGTAAATAAAGATATTGTAAATGAACACTTGGACGAACTTGTCCAAGTACTCGCAGAACACCCTGTTCATCAAACTCATAAATACTCCTGGGGCATTTGTCAGTCCAAATGGTAAAACAGTAAAATCGTAATGTCCAAATCTCATATTAAAGGTGGTCTTAGGGACATCATCCTCCTTGATCCGCAACTGGTGATACCCTGATCACAAATCGATCTTGGAGAACACCGTCGCACCCTTCATTTGATTGAACAGATCATTAATTCTTGGCAAGGGACACTGATGCTTGATCGTGGCCTTGTTTAGTTGATGGTAGTCAATGCAAATCCTCCATGATCCATCCTTCTTTCGTATGAAAATAACCAGTGCACCCCATGGTGACACACTAGGACATATCAGTCCCAGGTTCAACAAATCCTTTAGTTGCATTTTTAGCTCTTGTAACTCTGGGGTCGACATTCGATAAGGTGTTCTTGCTATCGGTTCAGTCCCCGGTTTTAGGTTTATGGTAAACTCTAATTCCCTCTCCGGTGGCATCCCAGGTAACTCCTTAAGAAACACGTCCACAAACTCTCTCACCACCAGAAGGTGTTCTAGACCTTCCACTACTCCCTTCTCATTTAGCACAAGGATCGCATAAAGCTTGCACCCCTTGCGCATACTCTTCCGTAAATGTAAGGAATAGATGAAACTCAGGGAAACTCCCTGGTTCCATCCTACAATCACACGCCTCTGTCCCTCGTCATGCGATTCCAACCAATCCATACCAATAACAACATCATAAGATCCTAGGATCGTGACGTATAGGTTGTCCCTTGTGACAAAATCTCCCAGGTTAAGGGAACAACCCATAGACTTTCATATAACCTTTTGTTTGGTTCCCAAGGCCATCTCTACGAAGATAAAATCATCCCATTCGACTGCCTTTACCTTAATCCATTTTAGCATTGTACCAGAAATGAAACTCTTGGTAGCATTGGGATCTATCAAAGTTCTAAGGGTTTGGTCAGTGACAGTACCTGTCGTCTCGAGCACAGTCGACTGGTGCTCTGCCTGGTGGTTATTCACCGCTGCATGAATCCGATGGGCCTTTCCCATATCTCCCATAGTAGTGGGTTCGGCTGATCTGGATGCTTTGGTCCTCTACATAGGGCAATCACGTTGGTAGCGTGGCTCCCCACACATCCAACACCCCTTCTTTGGTCCAGTACTCCTAGTACCTGAAGTCGAAGATGAATTCTAACAATAAGGCCAAACTCGAACTTCTTGACTTTATGTTTTTGGGTAGCTTGTTGTGGATCATATCAAGAAGCTCCAAAATTGGCCTCGTACTCAGGCACCATGTGGCTTCCTCATCACAATGTGTTGAACTCGTTGAGCTAACGCTTAATGAATTCCTTAGAGTCATATCTCTTCTGGAACCATCCCTTGAACAGTTCCAATGACATGTCGCCAACGGCCAGGTTTAAAAGGGGTAGGAGCATCTTCAGCCATAAAAGAGCGCTCCCCTTCATTCGAAAGACCACCCTATTGACCTTCATGCTGGAGGTCGTAAATGTGAAGTGTGAAGAACACACCTTGCTCTACAACTATGATTCGATGACACCACTATCTGTGACACTCGTGGACACTAGAACTCATCTCTCTCGAGATCTCGAAGGATGCTAACGGTACTAGCTATTCCACATTGTGGACCCTTAGGGGCACCCTCCAAGGTGATCTCCATGAGGTCACTGTAAGGTTTTTAATTAATGCTAGGGTTAATGCTCACAGGTTTATTGCAGTTGAAATCCTGGCGATCCATAGTCATAGGGTTGAACCAGCTCTGATACCATATGTAACGGACCTCTCGATCGTCACGACAACAACCTCACATAACATGTGCAATTTTTATTTTTTTTTGGGTGTGTGCATGTGTACAAGTGGACCATAGACATTATACTTTATGTCGTGACACGATGGTGAATGTGACGTTTGCAATGGAGAAAACTACTTAACAAACTAAGATGCACATCAAGCAACGGTAAGCAAGAATGAATATAAACTAACCTAACAAATAAGAGTGACTACCTGCCCGTCCTACGCTGCAATGGTTAGGATGCTTCGCTCCACAATAATCAGTTTCATATATCCTTCAAGAATAATTAAAGAATGCCTTATGAAGTAGTTTGCAAAGGTAGACATTGAAACACTTTAGTTACGCCCATGGTGGAATCTATGTTATTTTATATAAGGTCACATAGTGTACAAACTTCCACTTTGAATTTTTACGTCAAAGGATTCCAATGAAGGAATTATCTAAAGAAGGTATGTATGGACTACTTACTTCCAATAAAATCCAAATCTCGTTAGTTTTTCAAAATAATAAAAGGGTATATTACTGAACATGAACATTTACATATCTTATAATAGAATCTAAATATAAACTCTATCTTGACCATCGGCTTCCAATGAAGTCTGATATATTTTCGATAACATTTAAGAAAACTCAAGTACTTTACTATGACGATCACTGAAATAATTAAATTCTTGTCCATAGAGAACTATGTCATTCATATAAATCCACATCTCATACATAATTACACTTGAGTTATCCAACAATAAAGTCTAATGAAACTTAAACTTGAATCTTTCTTCAATAAAACCCAAACTTATAAATCTACGAAGAAGGTTTAGAGATAATCTTAAGGACACTTTACTTAATAGGGACCTTGAATTAATTTTGGCCCACCAATACACATTTACACTCTAATTATCTACAATAACGAATCTAACAAGGGATTTCCCTTAACATTACAACGGTTACTACAACTTCAAAAACCCAATTCCTAAATTCAAGGTGCTATAATAAAACGTTAACCTACAGTTATGGAGCAAAAGGGAAACCACTACTTGCCATTCCCCAAGCTAAAAGCATGGTGATCCACTCTGAACAACTGAGCATTTTTAAAGGCAACTAAAAATGCCACTTGCCATTCATATGAACCTCGACATAATGTGCTATCCTCAACCAAGATTCAATTTGTTTATAAAGCATTAATCGCAAAAAGCCAGATGCACAGGGGTGTAATTGTTCAAAATTGGAAAGAAGCACATGCGGGTTCGATGGTCTAACTGGTTGATGTTCAAAATAAATGGAAGTTGAGGGTATTACAGCTGTTAGGGTAACTTCCATAAATTCAATGTGAAATCAACGCTGTCAATAAAGAACAGGTCATGGTAAAAAATTTGGAACGCAGGGTTAGACATTTGAATAGCAGAGTAGTAAATGGAGGTGCAGAAGTTTAAAGGAGGAAAGAAAAACAAATACCAGAGGCCAACAACATTACCCTAGCCAATCCAGTGCGGGAAACCACCTTTATGGTCAACGGATAAACACATCATGACTAATGAACAACGCATAGTTACAAGAATGAACTGATTACCTAGACCATATAATCCAGTTCCAACAATCAAGTTAGGAAAGATTTGCCTCTAGTGTTAGGAAATATTCTTGAATTCCTGATGATCTATAACGATATCGAGGTTACAGGAATTTCTATTAGCATGATTGAATAACAAATACGATCTTGCGCGTTGCACAGGAGTGGGTTCCCTTCAGAATAGATTTAGTGTAAAGATCCATATTGATAGACTCACAGACAATGGCTGCCACACTGTATATAACAATTGCCCAAGGTTCTCAACCCTGTAAGGATGTACGACCAACGAACATAGTAATTCATTTGATTTTGCGGCTATCTAATCTGCAACCCAAACAATAATTAGCATGGCATACATTCTGGTTATTTTCACCTGAAATGCTATGAGAGGTACTACGAGAATTTCAAGGTTGCATCATAAGGTGACGATCATCACGGCGAAGAATGACTCACTGCAATTCATCATATTCATTTTGTGAAAATAAAGAAGGATAGCTCTGTATCAACCATTAATTATTTAGCTTCCTACCAGTCATAAAATTTCTATTAACATAAAAAGCATGGTTCATGAAATCGTAAATTCACCTAAACAATGCTATTCTCTTTATTTGCTTTGGTGGAGGTTCAAGTTAGTCGTTGTACTCATGGATTTCAATTACTATAATCAAATCCATTCAATAAACAGTAGTAAATAAAAATATGAATTTCCCTGATCAGACTCACCAGTAAGGAGAAAAATGTTGTTTAATTGCCCAAAAATCCAGGAATGGGGATAGTAAAATTCATAGCTATTGGCAATTATTATTGTTATCCCATGAGGTTAAAATCATTGTCCCATACATATAAATCACTGTCAAATATGAAACATTGTACCATACATATAAGTCATTGTCCGATATAGATCATGGCAATTCTCTGAAAATTAAAATCATTTTACATACATATAAATCGTTGTCCAATATATTATTGTCCAGAACATGAAACAAGTGTGTAGTGCTTTCAAAATTCCCTATGTAATTCATGGAAGATCGCAGGCGTATGTACAATTTTCAGTTATATGGAAACTCACAGCTATGACATTAGAACTCAACAGATATATGAAAAAAAAACAAGTGTATCACAGTATCATAAGTCTATCTATCAAACAAAAATGGAAACTGCTGGCACATATCATATGCATCCTCCCAGGTCGCCGATTGCAGACTATAATTATCCCACTAGACCTTGACCTGATCTACCATTCGACATCGTAATTGTTGAACATGATGATCTAAGATGTGGACCGACTCAGCTGTGAGCACTCCCTCATCTGATATCTACAAGAAATTCATGTCAATCAGATGTGTAGGATCACTAATGTAATGTCTCAAAACATATACATGAAAAACATCGTGCATATGCCTCAAAGAATCAGGCAAGGCTAGTCAATAGGCCACGGGCCCCTTTCTCTCCACAATCTTAAAAGGTTTCGTGAACCTAGGAGAGAGTTTATCTCCCTTCCCAAACTTGATCAAACTCTTATGCAGTTTAACCCATAAGAAGACTTGATCGTCAACCTCATAACTACGGTCGACTCGGTGCGCATCGACATAACTCTTATGTCGATCATGCGCTTCTTTAATCCTTTGTCTTATGGTTTGAATTTTCTCTTCCATTTATTGGATCTCTTTTGGTCCCACCAAGACCCTATCCTCAAGCCGATCCCAACTCAAGGGCATCTGACATGGTCGCCCGTAAAGAAACTTGAAAGGAACCATCTTAATGGTGCTCTGGTAATTGTTATTGTAAGCGAACTCTACTAGTGGGAAGAATTCTTCCCAATGCTTTTGTTGGTCCATCACCTACATGTGTAACATGTCCTCCAAAGTTGGGTTCGTTCATTCGGTCTTCCCGTCAGTCTCTGGGTGATATGTAGTACTGAAGTTAAGTTGGGTTCCCAAGGCCTGCTGGAAACTCTTCCAAAATCGTCCAGTAAACACTGATCAACGATCGGATATAATCCTCTTAGGCATGCCATGCAGCCTCACAATCTCACTGATGAATTACTCTAGCAATGTAAGGTGCCTGATAGGTCATACACATAGGAATAAAGTGAGCACTCTTCGTCGGAATATCTAGTACTACTAAAATCAAGTCATGTCTCCTTGCCTTCAATGGTAATCCAACAATAAAATCCATCAAAATAACCTCCCTTTTTTACTCTAGAATGGCATGTTCTTGAAGTAATCTTGCTGGGTGTCTATGTTCAGCGTTTACCTGCTGACACTCTAGACATCTGGCCACATAGTTGACTATGTCAGCCTTAATTCCCTTCAAGAAGAATAAGGGTTTAAGGTTTGCCCTCATCTTCGTGACTCCCGGGTGGGCCATGTAAACTGCTCTATAATCCTCGCTTAGGGTCAACATTCTCAACTCGTCATTTGGCAGTACGTAAATCTGACTTTTAAACCTCAATAACCCATCGCTATCAAATGAAAATCCCTCATATCATGGTACCATCCTTGTGTTTTTTCCGATAAAACCCCCGACCTCTTCGTACCAGTCCTTGTCACGCTGTAAAGTGAGAATCTTGTCATGTACATTCATCTGAAGAGACAACACCAAAAAGATGTGTGGTCTCTGACTCAAAGCATCCGCCACTCGGTTCACTGTTCCCTTTATGTAAGTGATCTCAAGTCGTACTCACTAAGCAATTATGACCAATGTCGTTGTCGCGCGTTCAGGTTTCTCTCTGTAAAAATGTTTTGTAGTCCACAGTGATTAGTCTTTAGTTCAAATTTTCGTCCAACAAGGTAGTGTCTCCAAACCTTCAAGGCATATACGATGGGTAATAACTCCAAATCGTGCATCGTGTAGTTCTCTTCATGCCTTCTCAGTTTCCTTGAAATGTAAGTGATTACTCATCCATCTTGCATCAAGACTCTGCCTAAGCCTTCCTTGGATGTGTTAGTGCATACCAAGAAGTCCACGTCCATGTCAGGGACCTTTAGTATTGGTGTTGTTGTCAACAATTCTTTGAGCCTTCGAAATTCTTCTATGGATTTCTCGATCCAAACAAACTTCTTTTTTTTCTTCTACAATTCCATGATCGGATTTTCTATCTTAGAAAATCCCCCAACAAACCATCTATAGTAGCCTGCTAAACCCATAAAGCTATGCACTTCCATGACATTCGTTGGCGCAGGCCATTCCATAATAGCCTCGACCTTGGCTGGATCCACGACTATACCTTCGCCAGAGATGACATGCCCTAAGTAGTGAATCCTCGATTGATAAATAGAGCATTTGGACAATTTCCCATACAATTTGTGCTCTCGTAGACACTGTAGTACCAAGCGCAAGTGCTCTTCATGCTCCTCCGTCATCCAAGAGTAAATCAAGATATCGTTAATGAACACTTTGATGAACTTGTCCAAGTACTCGTGGAACACGCTGTCCATCAAAATCGTAAATAATCCTGGGGCGTTTTTCAATCCAAACAGTAAAACAGTAAACTCATAATGTCCAAATCTCATCTTAAAGGTAGTCTTAGCGATGTCATCCTACTTGATCTGCAACTAGTGATACCATGATTGTAAATTGATCTTGGAGAACACCGTCGCACCCTTCATTTGATCGAACAGATCATCAATTGTCGGCAAGGGAAACTAATTCTTGATTGTGGCCTTGTTCAGTTGATGGTAGTCGATGCAAAGCCTCCATGATCCGTCCTTCCTTCATATGAAAATAACTGGTGCACCCCACGGTGACACACTAGGACGTATTAGTCCTAGGTCCAACAAATCCTTCAGTTGCATTTTCAGCTCTTGTAACTCTGGGGTTTACATTCAATAAGGGGTTCTTTCTATTAGTTCAGTCCCCGGTTTTAGGTTTATGGTAAACTACAATTCCCTCTCTGGTGACATCCCAGGTAACTCCTTCAGAAACACATCTGCAAACTCTCTCACCACCAGAAGGTGTTATAGACCTTCTGCTACTCCCTTCTTGTTTAGCACAAGGATCGCATAAAGCTTGCACCCCTTGCACATACTCTTCTGTAACTATAAGGAAGAGATGAACCTTAGGAGAAACTCCCTGGTTCCATCCTACAATCACACATCTCTATTTTTCATCATCAACCAAGCTCAACCATTTTGTCTTACAGTTGAGTATCACCTCATGCAATTACAACCAGTCCATACCAATCACAACATCATAAGATCCTAGGATCATGATGTATAGGTTGGCCCTTGTGAAAAACTCTTTTAGGTTAAGGGAACAGTTGATAACCTTTCCTCCAACCTTCTGTTTGGCTCCCGAGGGCATGTCTATGAAGCTAAACTCATCCCGTTCGATTGCCTTTTCCTTAATCCTTTTTTGCGCTGCACTAGAAATGAAACTCTCGGTAGCACTAGGATCTATCAAAATTCTAAGGGTTTGGTCAGCGATAGTACATGTCATCTTGAGAACAGTCGACTAGTGCTCTGCCTGGCGGTTATTCACTACTGCATGAATTCGATGGGCCTTTCCCATATCTCCAATGATAGTGGGTCTGACTGATTTGGATGCTTTGGTTCCCTCCATAGGGTAGTCGTGTTGGTAGCATGGCTCCCCACATGTCCAACACCCCTTCTATCGTCCAGTACTCCTAGTACCTGAAGTCGAAGATGAATTTTAACAATAAGGCCAAACTCGAACTTCTTGAC
>JASDQU010372624.1:19085-60559 GCA_032191745.1 Picea mariana
CTTGCTCTACAACTATGATTCGATGACACCACCATATGTGACACTTGTGGACTCTAGAACTCATCTCTCTTGAGATCTCAGAGGATGCTAATGGTACTAGCTATTGCACGTTGTCGACCCTCAGGGGCGCCCTCTAAGGCGATCTCCATGAGGTCACGGTAAGGTTTTTACTTAACACCATGGTTAATACTCAGGGGTTTAGTGCAGTGGAAAGCATGACGATCCATAGTTGTAGGGTTGAAGCCACTCTGATACCATATGTAACGAACCTCCTGATCGTCACGACAACAACCTCACATAACACGTGCAATTTTTTTTTTTTGGGTGTGTGCGTGTGTACACGGGGACCATAGAAATTATACCTTGCATCATGACACGACAGTGAATGTGACACATGCAATGGAGACAACTACGTAATGACCTAAGATGCACATCAAGCAATGGTAAGAAAGAACAACAATCAACTGACCTCACAAATAAGAGTGACTACCCGCCCGTCCTACCCTACAATGGTTAGGATGCTTCGCAAAGGTAGACATTGAAACACTTTAGTTATGCCCATGATGGAAGCTATGTTATTTTATATAAGGTCGCATAGTATACACACTTCCACTTTGAATTGTTACGTCGAAGGATTCTAATAAAGGAATTATCTAAAGAAGGTATGTCTGGACTACTTACTTCCAATAAAATCCAAATCTCATTAGTTTTTCAAAATAATAAAAAGGCATATTACTGAACATGAACATTTAGATATCTTATAATAGAATCTAAAGATAAACTCTATCTTGACCATTGGCTTCCAATGAAGTCTGATATCTTTTCGATATGATTTGAGACAACTCATGTACTTTACTATGACGATCACTGAAATAATTAAATTCTTGTCCATAGAGAACTCTGTCATCCATATAAAGACACATCTCATACATAATTACACTTGAGTTATCCAACAATAAAGTCTTATGAAAGTAAAACTTGAATCTTTCTTCAATAAAACCCAAACTTATAAGTCTATGAAGAAGGTTTAGAGATAATCTTAAGGACACTTTACTTAATAGGGACATTGAATTAATTTTGGCCCATATTGGAAACTATAATAATTAATACCAATACACATTTACACTTTAATTATCTACAATAACGAATCTAACAAGGGATTTCCCTTAACATTACAATGGCTACTACAACTTCAAAAACAAAATTCCTAAATTCAAGGCGCTATGATAAAACATTAACCTACAGTTATGGAGCAAAAGGGAAACCGCTACCTGCCATTCCCCAAACTAAAAGCTTGCTGATCCACTCTAAACAACTGAGCATTGTTAAAGGAAACTAAAAATGCCACTTGCCATTCATATGACCCTCGACATAAGGTGATATCCTCAACCAAGATTCAATCTATTTATAAAGCATTAATCGCAAAAATCCAGATGCACGGGGGTGTAATTAGTCCAAAATTGGCAAGAAGCACAGGTGGGTTCAGTGGTATAACTGGTTGATGTTAAAAATAAATGGAAATTGAGGGTATTACGACTGCCATGGTAACTTCTGTAAATTCAATGCGAAATCAATGCTGTCAATAAAGAACGGGGCATGGTCAAAATTCTGAAACACAGGGTTAGATGTCCGGATAGCAGAGCAGTAAATGGAGCTGCAGAAGTTTAAAGTAGGAAAGAAAAACAAATACATAGAGGCCAACAATATTACCCTAGCCAATCTAGTTCTAGAAACCACCTTTATGGTCAGTGGATAAATGCATCACGACTAAGGAACAATGCACAGTTATAAGAAGGAACTGATTACCTAGACCATATAATCCAGGCCGAACAATCAGGTTAGGAAAGATTTGCATCTGGTGTCAAGAAATCTTCTTGAAGTCCTGATGATCCATAATGATATCAAGGTTACAGGAATTTGTATTAGCATGATTCAAGAATAGATACCATCTTGCGCGTTGCAGAGGAGTGGGTTCCCTTAAGAATAGATTTAGTGTAAAGATCCCTATTGAGAGTCTCACAGATAATGGCTGCCAGATTGTATATAGCAACTGCCCAAGGTTCCCAACCCTATCAGGATGTACGGCCAATGAAAACAGTAATTCATTTGATTTTGCAACTATCAAATCTGTGACCCAAACAATAATTAGCATGGCGTTCATCCTTGTTATTTCGACCTGAAATGCTATGAGAGGTACTACAAGAATTTCAAGGCTGCATCATAAGGCGATGAGCATCACGGTGAAGAAGGACTCACTACAATTCATCATATTCATTTTTTGAAAATAAAGAAGGATAGCTCTCTGTCCACCATTAATTATTTAGCCTGCTACTAGTCATCAAATTTCTGTTAACATAAAAAAGCATGGTTCATGAAATTGTAAATTCACCTAAAAAACACTATTCTCCTTATTTTCTTCAGTGGAGGTTCAAGTTAGTCACTGTACTCATGGATTTCAATTACTATAATCAAAGCCATTCCAGACGCAGTAGTAAATAAAGATATGAATTTCTCTGATCAGATGCACCAGTAAGGAGAAAACCGTTGTTTAATTGCCCAAAAATCTAGGAATGGGGATGGTAAAATTCATAGCTATTGGCAATTATTATTGTTATCCCATGAGGTTAAAATCATCGTCCCATACATATAAATCACTGTCCAATATAAAACCATGTACCATACATATAAGTCATTTTCCAATATAAATCATCACAATTCTTTGAAAATTAAAATCATTTTACCATACATATAAATCGTTGTCCAATATATTACTTTCCATAACAGGAAACACATACCAGATTCTCTGTGCCTAGTGCTTTGAAAACTCCCTATGTAATTCATGGAAGGATCATAGACCTATGTACAATTTGAAATTATATGGAAACTTACAACTATGACATTAGAACTCAATAGATATATGAAAAGAAAACAACGTGGATTGAAGTTAAAGGACTTTCACATCTTAGAACACCAATAAAAATGTTGACTATAGTAAGAGAATACCAGGTTCATAAGGATAACTGATCAAAGGGATCACAGGGATTCTATCGGTCAAGGCACGGTAAAAAGAGACACAACAAGAAGGCACGACAACCATGCACATAGGTCATACAGAAAGATGCAAGACAAAAATCTGGCAAGGACATCACAGAGGTGGGCGGTTGAAATGTTTGCCTTCACATCACCATCCTCGCACTGAAAAGCAGGGCATTGAGATCCATAGGTATTTTAACGCCAAGGCGATGACCATAGATCAGGCTCCTGGCCGACTGCTCAGGTGAGGACTAGTGAGCTAGGGATGAAGGATAACCATCTCAAGGTCACAATCAACACACAGAGTGGTCACAACATGTGGGAAGGAAAAGGTCACAGAAATCAATCAACCAATCATTCAGCTAGGCTATAAAATTTTAGTCATGAAACTAGACAATAATATTTCCTGCTCAATACACATGCAGATCTAAATCATGCATCCTACAACATTCTATCATTCAACCGAAAAAGCGTACCATTGCCTGTTCGCCTGATTCGAGTGTCTTCCACTCGCTCTATGCAAATCCTACTCACCAACCATCGAGACTACACCGGTACCTCCTAGCCAACGCTAGGGGTACTCTGCAAAGGGGCCACACACTATCCAGATGGTAAGTCTAGCTCTTAGATTGCCTTGCAAGGCCGAGCTACCAATCCTCTCCAAGCTGGGAAATCCCAACTCCTCACAAGTAAATCAGTCAAGTCACTAATCTGGTAGTGTAACGTTACGCTAACAACCGATCCCCTTCTTCCTTCTCTTCTCTTTCTTTTATAGAGTTTTAGAAATTCCATCTTTCCCTAAATCTCATTTAGTTTAAGTTTTATTAAAAATATTCTAAAAAATCTCCTTCGTACAAGTGTCATCCATCCCCCATGTTTCTCCATTAACTATTTTCCTTAATTTATTAAATTGTCTTATTTCCCTCACCCACCTAGAGTTACTCATATTTTTACTCCTAGGTATCCCTAGATTCCCTTACAGGTTTTAAATACTTTCCCTAAAATGAAGTTGCTAATTTAGTTCAATTTAGAAGGTTCTTAATTGCAGATTCTTTACTAAATTGACCTCGCTTTTTACCATAAGTTCCCCTCTTTCCCTTTTTAAGTTACCTCCATTCCTTAGTTTCCTAGATGTTATAATTTCCCTCTTTTCCCTTTTTATTAGAGCTAAAAACGACAATTGCAATTTAACCCCTTTTTCCCTTTTATTATTAATTCAACATCTTTTTAAACTATCAAAAATTAAAAATAATTAAATTCTTCTTTATATTTTATATCCACATCTTTTAATTAATTTCTTACTCTCTTCATTTACCCAAGAAATTTATGAAGACCAAAATTATTACTTAAAGGGTTTTTATTCTAAATTTTACTATTTTAAATTTTTAGAGATTTTTTCTCAAGGGTAGACAAAATTTTACTCCTAGCAAAGTTTCAGACTTAGGACTTAGATTCTGAACTAGGCGACATTTAATTAGGGAAGTTGTTTTAAAATTTCTTAATGTGTTGTCTATCTTAGGGCCATCTAGGTTCCTTCTTTTATCATCATCAACGCGACGTGCTGTTTAGGACGCACTATGTGCTCGAAGGGTGCGACTTGCCTCTTTTGTTTCTTTTTCGCGAGGTGCCCTTCAGGATGTGCCACATGCCCCAAGGGTGCCATTCACTTCTTGACTGATTGGTAGACATCAATAACCCATGGAGTCAACACTCCGTGAGGTGAACTTGTGGGAGACTAAGGGATTGTAAGGAATAAGGCCCCTCCCTTATTGCGTTCCCCTTAGTATCATCGCGAGCAACTGTTGCAGTATGCCCTTGTGGCATCGTGGGTCCTCTTGAACTAGGTAGTCTATAACCTACAATTCGAGCCATGGTAGGAGTGCTAGTAGGCTATGGCAGGGATTCTCTCCACACCTCTCCCTCAACCTCTCTCGCAGTCGTGTGTGGCCCGTTTACTCCATATTTGAGTCTGGTCGGCAAGCTATCATCAGCCTGCATCATCAACAATCATGTCAGAACATGTCCACATCATATCATCTAATCAAATGTACTAAAATCATAGTAAAACAATCAAACCCCAATAACACATTCTCTGACTTGATCCAGAGTCCAAGGGGTTCCGTCGATGCCTCTACAAAATCAAGGTCCAAAACCCTGCACACTCAGTAAAACTGAGTCAATAACACCTGTCTATGTCAATGCAGTAAAACATCATGTCATCTACCATAACGCATCATAATCAAGGACAAATGTTTTAATATCATAATAGTTGGGATCACTTGCGAGCAAGTGTCCTCAAAGAATATATTTTCTTAGTGCGCCAGAGCAGGATGTTACATACACCCCCTCTTGGTCTAAACTTCGTCCCGAAGTTTCATAGCATAAATGTTGAAAAGGTGTATCACAGTATCATAAGTCTATATATGAAACAAAAATCGAAACTGCTGGTGGATATCATATGTGTCCTCCCAAGTCATCGAGTGTGGACTATAATTGTCCCACTGGAACTTGACCTGATCTACCGTTTGACATTGTAACTGTTGAATGTGATGATCTAAGATGCGGACCGGCTCAGCCATGAGTGCTCCCTCGTCCGATACCTACAAGGAACTCATGTCAATCACATGTGTAGGATCACTAATGTAATGTCTCAAAACAGATACATGAAAAACATCATGCATACACCTCAAAGAATCAGGCAAGGCTAGTCGATAGGCCACGAGCCCCTTTCTCTCCACAATCTTGAAAGTTCTCGCAAACCTAGGAGAGAGTTTGTCTCCCTTCCCAAACTTGATCGAACTCTTATGCAGTTTAACTCGTAAGAAGACTCAATCCCAGACCTCATAGCTACAGTCGACTCGGTGCGCATCGGCATAACTGTTTTGTCGATCCTGCGCTTCTTTAACCCTTTATCTTATGGTTTTCATTTTCTCTTCCATTTCTTGGATCACTTTTGGTCCCACCAGAACCCTATACTCAAGCTGATACCAACTCAAGGGCATCCGACATGGTCGCCCAGAAATAAACTTGAAATGCACCATCTTAATGGTGCTCTGGTAACATTTGTTGTAAGCAAAATCTACTAGTGGCAAGAATTCTTCCCAACGCTTTTGTTCGTCCATCATGTACACGTGAAACATTTCCTCCAAGGTTTGGTTCATTCGTTCGGTCTACCCGTCAGTCTTTGGGTGATACACAGTACTGAAGTTAAGTTGGGTTCCCAAGGCCTCTTGGAAACTCATCCAAAATCGTCCGGTAAACACCGATTGTTGATCGGATATAATCCTCTTAGGCATGCCATGCTCCCTCACAATCTCATTGATGAATTACTCTAACAATGTCAGGTGTCTGATATGTCGTACACATAGGAATAAAGTGAGCACTCTTCGTCAGAGTGTCTACTACTACAAAAATTGATTCATGTCTCTTTCCCGTCAGTGGCAATCCAACAATAAAATCCATCAAAATAACCTCCCATTTCAATTTTGGAATGGCATGTGGTTGAAGTAATCCTGCTGGGTGTCTATGTTTAACCTTTACTTGATGATACTCTAGACATCTGGCCACATAGTTGACTATGTCGGCCATCATTCCCTTCCAAAAGAATAAGGGTTTAAGGTCTTCCCCCATCTTCGTGACTCCCAAGTAAGCCATGTAAACTGCTCTATGAGCCACGCTCAGGATCAACATCCTCAAATAATCATTTGGCAGTACGTAAATCCGATTTTTAAACCTCAATAAGCCATTGCTATCAAATGAAAATCCCTCATATTGTGGTACCATCATTGTTTTTTTTTCTATAAAACCCTTGACCTCTTGGTACAGTCATCGTCATGCTATAAAGTGAGAATATTCTCACGTAGATTCATATGAAGAGACAACACTGAAAGGATGCGTGGTCTCCAACTCAAAGAATCTACCACTCGGTTCATTGTTCCCTTTATGTAAGTAATCTCAAGCTGTACTCGCTAAGAAATTTCGACCAATGCGATTGTCGTGCGTTCAAGTTTCTCTACGTAAAATTGTGTTGTAGTCCACAACGATCAGTCCTTAGTTCAGATTTTTATCCAACAAGGTAGTGTCTCCAAACCTTCAAGGCATATACGATGGCTAATAATTCCAAATCGTGAGTCGCGTAGTTCTCTTCATGCCTTCTTAGTTTCCTTGAAAAGTAAGCGATTACTCGTCACTTTTGCATCGATACTCCGCCTAAGCCTTCCTTGGATGCATCAGTGCATACCAAGAAGTCTGCATCTATGTTAGGGACCTTTAGTATCGGTGCTTTTGTCAAAAATTCTTTGAGCCTCCAAAATTCTTTCGTGCATTTCTCAGTCCAAACAAACTTCTTGTTTTTCTTTTGTAATTCCGTGATTAGATTTGCGATCTTCGAAAATCCCTCGAGAAACCGTTGATAGTATTCTGCTAAACCCATAAAGCTATGCACTTCAGTGACATTTGTTGGCGGCCATTCGATAATAGCCTCGACCTTGGTTGGATTCATGGCAATACCTTTTCTAGAGATGACATGCCCTAAGTAGTGAATCCTCGATTGATAAAAAGAGCATTTGGACAATTTCCCATAAAATTTGTGCTCTTGCAGACACTGTAGTACCAAGCGCAAGTTCTCTTCATGCTCCTCCATCATCCAAGAGTAAATCAAGATATCATCAATGAAAACTTGGATGAAATTTTCCATGTACTCGCGGAACACCCCGTTCATCAAACTCATAAATACTCCTCAGGCGTTTGTCAGTCCAAACGGTAAAACTGTAAACTTGTAAAGTCCAAATCTCATCTTAAAGGTGGTCTTAGGGATGCCATCGTCCTTTATCTGCAACTGGTGATACCTTTATTGCAAATCAATCTCGGAGAACATCGTCGCACCCTTCATTTGATCGAACAGATCATCAATCGACAAGGGACACTGATTCTTGATCATGGCCTTGTTCAGTTGATGGTAGTTGATGCAAAGCCTCCATGATCCATCCTTCTTTCATATGAAAATAACCTGTGCACCCCACGGTGACACACTAGAACGTATCAGTCCCAGGTCTAGCAACTCGTTCAGTTTCATTTTCTTCTCTTGTAACTCCGGGGTCGACATTCGATAAGGTGTTCTTGCTATCGGTTCAGTCCCCTGTTTTAGTTTTATGGTAAACTCCAATTCCCTCTCTGGCGACATCCCAGGTAACTCCTCCGAAAACATGTCCGCAAACTCTCTCACCACCAGAAGGTGTTCTAGACCTTCCGCTACTCCCTTCTCATTTAGCGCAAGGATCACATAAAGCTTGCAAACCTTGTGTATACTCTTCCGTAACTGTAAGGAAGAGATGAACCTCAGGGAAACTCCTTCGTTCCATCCTAAAATCACATGTCTCTATCTCTCATCATTGACCAAGCTCAACCATTTTGTATTATAGTTGAGTATCACCTCATGCAATTCCAAGCAGTCCATACCAATCATGACATCATAAGATGCTAGGATCATGACGTATAGGTTCGCCCTTGTGAAAAAATCTCCCAGGTTAAGGGCACAACCCATAAACTTTCCTCCAAGCTTCTGTTTGGCTCCTGAGGCCATATCTATGAAGCTAAACTCTTCACGGTTGACTGCCTTTACCTTAATCCTTTTTAGCACTGCACCAGATATGAAACTCTCGGTAGCACTGGGATCTATCAAAATTCTAAGGGTTTGGTCAGCGATAGTACCTATCGTCTCGAGCACAGTCGAATGGTACTCTTCTTGGTAGTTATTCACTGCTGCATGAATCCGATGAGCGTTTCCCATATCTCCCACGGTAGTTGGTTTGGCTGATCCGGATGCTCTTGTCCTCTCCGTAGGACAATCGCCCTGGTAGCATGGCTCCCCACACGTCCAACACCCCTTCTTTGGTCCAGTACTCCTAGTACCCAAAGTTGAAGATGAATTCTAACAATAAGGCCAAACTCAAACTTTTTGACCTTACGTTTTTGGGTAACTTGGTGCAGAGCATATCAAGAAGCTCCAAAATGGGCCTCACACTCGGGAACCATGTGGCTTCCTCATCGAAAGGCGTCGAACTCATTGAGATGATGCTCAATGAATTCGTTAGAGTCATACCTCTGCTGGAACCATCCCTTGAATAGTTCCCATGACACGTCACCGACAGATAGGTTCAAAAGGGGCAAGAGCATCTTTTTCCATTAAAGAGCGCTCCCCTTCAGTCGAAAGACCACCTTGTGGACCTTCATGTTGGAGGTCATAAACGTGAAATGTGAGGCACACACCTTGCTCTACAACTATGATTCGACGACACCACCGTCTGTGACACTCGTGGACACTAGAACTCATCTCTCTCGAGATCTTGGAGGATGCTAATGGTACTAGATATTGCATGTTGTGGATCCTCAGGGGCACCCTCTAAGGCGATCTCCATGAGGTCACAGTAAGGTTTTTACTTAATGCCAGGGTTAATACTCATGGGTTTATTGCAGTGGAAATCCTAGTGATCTACAGTCACAGGGTTGAAAACACTCTGATACCATATGTAATGGACCTCCCGATCATCACGAAAAATACCACACATAACACGTGCAATTTTTTTTTTTTAGTGTGTGCATAGGTACACGGGGACCATAGACATTATACTTTGCGTCACAACACAACGAAAAACATGACGCATGCAATGGAGACAACTATGTAATGACCTAAGATGCACATCAAGCAATGGTAAGCAAGAATGATAATCAATTGACCTCACAAATAAGAGTGACTAGCCACCCGTCCTACCCTGCAATGGTTAGGACGCTTAGATCCACAATAATCGGTTTCATAAATCCTTCAAGAATAATTAAAGAAGTCCTTATGAAGCTGTTTGCAAAGGTAGACATTGAAACACTTTAGTTACGCTGATGATGGAAGCTATGTTATTTTATATAAGGTCGCATAGTATACACACTTCCACTTTGAATTGTTACGTCGAAGGATTCCAATGAAGGAATTATCTAAAGAAGGTATGTCTGGACTACGTACTTCCAATAAAATCCAAATCTCGTTAGTTTTTCAAAATAATAAAAAGGTATATTACTAAACATGAACATTTACATATCTTATAATAGAATCTAAAGATAAACTCTATCTTGACCTTCAGCTTCCAATGAAGTCTGATATCTTTTCGATAAGATTTAATACAACTGAAGTACTTTACTATGACGATCACTGAAATAATTAAATTCTCTTCCATAGAGAACTATGTCATCCATATAAAGCCACATCTCATACATAATTACACTTGAGTTATCCAGCAGTAAAGTCTAATGAAAGTAAAACTTGGATCTTTCTTCAATAAAACGCAAACTTATAAATCTATGAAGAAGGTTTAGAGATAATCTTAAGGACACTTTACTTAATAGGGACCTTGAATTAATTTTGGCCAATATTGAAAACTATAATAATTAATACCAATACACATTTACACTCTAATTATCTACAATAACGAATCTAACAAGGGATTTCCATTAACATTACAATGGCTACTACAACCTCAAAAACCCAATTCCTAAATTCGAGGCGTTATGATAAAATGTTAACTTACAGTTATGGAGCAAAAGGGAATCCGTGTGATTCCCCAAACTAAAAGCATGTTGATCCACTCTGAACAACTGAGCGCTATTAAAGGAAACTAAAAATGTCACTTGTCATTTATATGACCCTCGACATAAGGTGCTATCCTCAACCGAGATTCAATCTATTTACAAAGCATTAATCGCAAAAATCCAAATACACAGGGGTGTAATTGGTCCAAAATTTGCAAGAAGCACAGGTGGGTTCGGTGGTATAATTGGTTGATGTTCAAAATAAATGGCAGTTGAGGGTATTACGGCTAATAGGGTAACTTCCAAAAATTCAATACGAAATCAACGTTGTCAATAAAGAATGGGGCATGGTCGAAATTTTAGAATGCAGGGTTAGACATCCGGATAGCAGAGCAGTAAATGGAGGTGCATAAGTTTAAAGGAGGAAAGAAAAACAAATACGCAGAGGCCAACAACATTACCCCAACCAATCCAGTGTTGGAAACCACCTTTATGGTTAGCGGATAAACGCATCATGACTAAGGAACAACGCGCAGTTATAAGAAGGAATTGATTACCTATACCATATAATCCAGGCCCAGCAGTCAGGTCAGGAAAGATTTGCATCTGGTGTCAGGAAATATTCTTGAATTACTGATGATCCATAATGCTATCGAGGTTACATGAATTTGTATTACATGATTCAAGAACAGATACCATCTTGCGCGTTGCAGAGGAGTGGGTTCCCTTCAGAATAGATTTAGTGTAAAGATCTGTATTGAGAGACTCACAGACAATGGATGCCACACTATATATAACAATTGCCCAAGGTTCCCAACCCTATAAGGTTGTACAGCCAACGAACATAGTAATTCATTTGATTTTGCGGCTATCTAATCTGTGACCCAAACAATAATTAGCATGGTGTACATCCTGGTTATTTCAACCTGAAATGCTATGAGAGGTACTACGAGAATTTCAAGGCTGCATCATAAGGCAACAATCATCACGGTGAAGGACTCACTGCAATTCATCATATTCATTTTGTGAAAATAAATAAGGATAGCTCTCTGTCCACCATTAATTATTTAGCTTGCTACCAGTTATCAAATTTATGTTAACATAAAAAGCATGGTTCATGAAATTGTAAATTCACCTAAACAATGCTATTCTCCTTATTTTCTTCGGTGGAGGTTCAAGTTAGTCATTGTACTCATAGATTTCAATTACTATAATCGAAGCCATTCAAGGCACAGTAGTAAATAAAAATATGAATTTCCCCGATCAGACGCACCCGTAAGGAGGAAACCATTGTTTAATTGCCCAAAAATCCAGGAATGGGGATGGTAAAATTCATATCTATTGGCGATTATTATTGTTATCCCATGAGGTTAAAATCATCGTCCCATACATATAAATCATTTTCCAATATAAAACATTGTACCATACATATAAGTCGTTGTCCAATATAAATCATGGGAATTCTTTGAAAATTAAAATCATTTTACCATACAGATAAATCACTGTCCAATATATTATTGTCCAGAATAGGAAACACATACCAGATTCTCTATGCATAGTGCTTTCAAAATTCCCTATGTAATTCATGGAAGGATCATGGGCCTATGGAAAATTTTTAGTTATATGGAAACTCACAGCTATGACATTAGAACTCAACAAATATATGAAAAGAAAACAACGTGGATTGAAGTTAAAGGACTTTTGCATCTCATAACACCAATAAAAATGTTGACTACAGTAAGAGAATACCAAGGTGATAAGGATAATTGATCGAAGGGATTGCAGGGATTCTATCAGTCAAGGCACAGTAAAAAGAGACACAACAAGAAGGCATGACAACCATGTGTAGAGGTCATATTGAAAGACACAAGACAAAAATCTGGTAAGGACATCACAGAGGTGGGCGACTGAAAGGTTCGCCTTCATATCACCATCCTCGCACCAAAAAGCAGGGCATTGAGATCCATAGGTATTTTAACGTGAAGGCGACAACTGTAGATCAGGCTCCTGGCTGACTGCTCAGGTGAGGATTGGTGAGCTAGGGACGAAGGATAACCACCTCAAGGTCACAATCAACACATTGGGTGGTCACGACATGCAGGAAGGCGAAGGTCATGGAAATCAATCAGCCAATCATTCAGCTAGGTTATAAAATTTTAGTCATGAAAATAGACAAGAAGATTTCCTGCTCAATACACATGCTGATCTAAATCATACATCCTACAACATTCTATCATTCAACCGAAAAAGTGTACCATTTCTCGTTCGCCTGGTTCAAGTGTCGTCCACTCGCTCTATGCAAATCCTGCTCGCCGACCGTCGAGACTACACCAGTATCGCCCAACCAACGCTAGGGGTACTCTGCTTCCCCCTTATCCCCCCAAGATGCAAAGGGGCCACACACTATCCAGATGGTACGTCTACCTCCCATCTCTCCTCGCAAGTCTGAGCTACCACTCCTCTCCGAGCTGGGAAATCCCAACTCATCATAAGTAAATCGGTCAAGTCACTAATCCGGCATCGTAAGGTTACGCTAACAATCGATCCCCTTCTTCCTTCTCTTCCCTTTCTTTTATAGAGTTTTAGAACTTCCTTCTTTCCCTAAATCTCATTTAATTTAAGTTTTAATAAAAATCTTCTAAAAACTCTCCTTCGTGCAAGTGTCATGCATCCCCCACGTTTCTCCATTAACTACTTTCCTTAATTTATTAAATTGTCTTATTTCCCTCACCCACCTAGAGTTACTCCTATTTTTACTCCTAGGTGTCCCTAGATTCCCTTACAGGTTTTAAATACTTTCCCTAAAATGAAGTTGCTAATTTAATTCAATTTAGAAGTTTCTTAATTGCAGATTCTTTACTAAGTTGACCTTGCTTTTTACCATAAGTTCCCCTCTTTCCCTTTTTAAGTTGCCTCCATTCCCTAGTTTCCTAAATGTTATAATTTCCCTCTTTCCCCTTTTTATTAGAGCTCAAAACGACAGTTGCAATTTGACCCCTTTTTCCCTTTTATTATTAATTCAACATCTTTTAAAACTATAAAAAATTAAAAATAATTAATTTCTTCTTTATATTTTATATCCACAACTTTTAATTAATTTCTTACACTCTTCATTTACCCCAAAAATTTATGAAGAACAAAATTATTACTTAAAGGTTTTTTATTTTAAATTTTACTATTTTAAATTTTTAGAGATGTTTCTCAAGGGTAGAAAAAATTTTACCCCTAACAAAGTTTCGGACTTAGAACTTAGATTATGAACTGGGTGACATTTAATTAGGGAAGTTGTTTTAAAATTTCTTAATGTGTTGTCTATCTTAGGGCCATATAGGTTCCTTCCTTTATCATCATCAACACGACGTGCCCTTCAAGACGCACTACGTGCTCCAAGGGTGCCACTCACCTCTTTTGTTTCTTTTGTGCGACGTGCCCTTCAGGACGCACCACGTGATACAAGGGTGCCACTCGCTTCTTGACTAATTGGTAGACATCAATAACGCCTGGAGTCAACACTTCGCCAGGTGAACTTGTGGGAGACTAAGGGCTTCTAAGGAATAATGCACCTGCCTTATTGTGCGCCACTTAGAATCATCGCGAGCGACTGTTGCAGTCTGCCCTCACGGCATCGTGGGTCCTCTCGAACTAGGTAGTCATTAACCTATAGTTCGAGCCACAACGGGAGTGCTAGTAGGTTGTGGCAGGGATGTTTCCCACACCTCTCCCTCAACCTCTCTGGTAGTCGTGTATGGCCCCTTTACTCCATATGTGATTCTGGTTGGCAAACTATCGTTAGCCTGCATCATCAACAATCATGTCAGAACATGTCCACATCATATCATCTAATCAAATGTACTAAAATCATAGTAAAACAATCAAACCCCAATATCACACTCCCTGACTCGATCCAGAGTCTAAGGGGTTCCGTCGATGCCTCTTCATCCTCAAGGTCCAAAACCCTGCACACTGAGAAAAACTGAGTCAATAGCACCTGTGTATGTCAATGCAGTAAAACATCAGGTCATCTACCATAGTGAATCATAATCAAGGACAAATGTTTTAATATCATAATAGTCTAGATCACTTGCGAGCAAGTGTCATCAAAGAATAATTTTTCTCAGTGCACCAGAGCGGGACGTTACATACACCTCTGCTTGGTCTAAACTTTGTCCCTAAGTTTCATAGTATAAATGCCGAAAAAGTGTATCACAGTATCATAAGTCTATCTATCAAACAAAAATGGAAACTGTTGGTGCATATCGTATGCATCCTCCCAGGTCGCCGAGTGCAAACTATAATTGTCCCACTGGACCTTGACCTGATCTACTGTTAGACATTGTAACTATCAAATGCGATGATCTAAGATGCGGACTGGGTCAACCGTGAGTGCTCCCTCATCTGATACCTGCAAGGAACTCATGTCAATCACATGTGTAGGATCACTTATGTAATGTCTCAAAATAGAGACATGAAAAACATCGTGCATATGCCTCAAAGAATCAAGCAAGGCTAGTTGATAGGCCACGGGCCCCTTTCTGTCCACAATCTCGAAAGGTACCGCGAACCTAGGAGAAATTTTATCTCCCTTGCCAAACTTGATTGAAATCTTATGCAGTTTAACCCATAAGGAGACTCGATCATCGACTTCATAACTATGGTCGACTTGGTGCACATCAGCATAACTCTTTTGTCGATCCCGCGCTTCTTTAATCCTTTGTCTTATGGTTTGCCTTTGCTCTTCCATTTCTTGGATCGCTTCTGGTCCCACCAGAACCCTATCCTCAAGCTGATCCCAACTCAAGGGAATTCGACATGGTCGCCCATAAAGAAACTCAAAAGGCACCATCTTAATGGTGCTCTAGTAACTGTTGTTGTAAGCGAACTCTACTAGTGGCAAGAATTCTTGCCAACGCTTTTGTTGGTCCATCACGTACATGCATAACATGTCCTCCAAGGTTTGGTTTGTTCATTCGGTCTGCCCATCAATCTCTGGGTGATATGCAGTACTGAAGTTAAGTTGGGTTCACAAGGCCTATTGGAAACTCATCCAAAATCGTCCAGTAAACACCGATCCTCGATCAGATATAATCCTCTTAGGCATGCCATGCGGCCTCACAATCTCACTGATGAATTACTCTAGCAATGCCAGGTTTCTGATACATCGTATGCACAGGAATAAAGTGAACACTCTTTGTCAGAGTGTCTACTACTACGAAAATTGAGTCATGTCTCCTTGCTGTCAGTGGCAATCCAACAATAAAATCCATCGAAATAACCTCCCATTTCAATTATGGAATGGCACATGGTTGAAGTAATCCTGCTAGGTGTCTATGTTCAACCTTTACATGCTGACACTCTAGACATATGGCGACATAGTTGACTATGTCAGCCTTCATTCCCTTCCAGAAGAATAAGGGTTTAAGGTCTGCCCTCATCTTTGTGACTCTTGGGTGAGCCATGTAAACTACTCTATGAGCTTCGCTCAGGATAAACATCCTCAACTCATCATTTGGCGGTACATAAATCCGATTTTTAAACCTCAATAAGCCATCGCTATCAAATGAAAATCCCTCATATCATGGTACCATCCTTATGTTTTGTCTGATAAAACCCTCGACCTCTTGGTACTAGTCCTCGTCGCGCTATAAAGTGAGAATCTTATCACGTATATTTTTTCGACGAGACAATATCGAAAAGATGCGTGGTCTCTAACTCAAAGCATCCACCACTCAATTCAATATTCCATTTATGTAAGTAATCTCAAGTCATACTCGCTAAGCAATTTCGATTAATGTCGTTGTCGCACGTTCAGGTCGCTCTGCGTAAAAATGTGTTGTAGTCCACAATGATCAGTATTTGGTTCAAAATTTCATCCAACAAGGTAGTGTCTCCAAACCTTCAAGGCATATACGATGTCTAATAACTCCAAATCATGAGTCGCATAGTTCTCTTCATGCCTTCTCAGTTTCCTCAAAATGTAAGTGATTACTCGTCCATCTTGCATCAAGACTCCGCCTAAGCCTTCCTTGGATGCATCAGTGCATACCAAGAAGTCTGCATCCATGTCAGGGACCTTTAGTATTAGTGTTGTTGTCAACAATTCTTTGAGCTTCCGAAATTCTTCCATGCATTTCTTGGTCCAAAGAAACTTCTTGTTTTTCTTCTGCAATTCCATGATCGGATTTGCTATCTTTGAAAATCCCTCGACAAACCATCGATAGTATCCTGCTAAACCCATAAAGCTACGCACTTCCGTGACATTCGTTGGCGTAGGCCATTCCATAATAGCCTCGACCTTGGTTGGATCCATGAAGATACCTTCTCCAGAGATGACATGCCCTAAGTAGTGAATCCTCGATTGATAAAAAGAGCATTTGGACAATTTCACATACAATTTGTGCTCTCGCAGACACTATAGTAACAAGCGCAAGTGCTCTTCATGATCCTCCATTGTTTGACGGTAAATCAAGATATCGTCAATGAACACTTGGATGAACTTGTCCAAGTACTCACAGAACACCCCATTCATCAAACTCATAAATACTCCCGGGGAGTTTGTTAGTCCAAACGGTAAAATAGTAAACTCATAATGTTCAAATATCATCTTAAAGGTGGTCTTAGGGACGTCATCCTCCTTGATCCGCAACTAGTGATACCCTGATCGCAAATTGATCTTGGAGAACATCGTCGCATGCTTCATTTGATCAAACAGATCATCAATTCTCATCAAGGGACATTGATTCTTGATCGTGGCCTTGTTCAGTTGACGGTAGTCGATGAAAAGCCTTCATGATCCATCCTTATTTCATATGAAAATAACCAGTGCACCCAACGGTGACACACTAGGACGTATCAGTCCCAGGTCTAGCAACTCGTTCAGTTGCATTTTAAGCTCTTGTAACTCTGGGGTCGACATTCGATAAGGAGTTCTTGCTATCGGTTCAGTCCCTGGTTTTAGGTTTATGGTAAAATCCAATTCTCTCTCTGGTGGCATCCGAGGTAACTCCTCCGGAAACATGTCCGCAAACTCTATCACCACTAGAAGGTGTTCTAGACCTTCCACTACTCCCTTCTCATTTAGTGTAAGGATAACATAAATCTTTCACCCCTTTCACATACTCTTTCGTAATTGTAAGGAAGAGACGAACCTCAGGGAAACTCCCTGGTTCCATCCTACAATCACATGTCTCTGTCCCTCGTCATCGACCAACCTCAACCGTTTTGTCTTACAATTGAGTATCACCTCATGCAATTCCAACCAGTCCATACCAATCAAGACATCATAAGATCCTAGGATCATGATGTATAGGTTGGCCCTTGTTACAAACTCTCCTAGGTTAAGGGCACAACCCATAACCTTTCCTCCAACCTTTTGTTTGGCTCTCGAGGCCATCTCTACCAAGATAAATTCATCCTGTTCGAATGCCTTTATCTTAATCCTTTTTAGCGCTGCACCAGAAATGAAGCTCTCGGTAGCACTGGGATCTATCAATATTATAAGGGTTTGGTTAATGATAGTAATTGTCATCTCAAGCACAGTCGACTGGTGCTCTGCCTCGCAGTTATTCACCGCTGCATGAATCCGATGGGCGTTGCCCATATCTCCCATGGTAGTGGTTCTGACTGATCTGGACCCTTTGGCCCTCTCCATAGGGAAGTCGCGCTGGTATCCTGGCTCCCCACACATCCAACACCCCTTATTCGGTCCAGTACTCCCAGTAGCCAAAGTCGAAGATGAATTATAACAATATGGCCAAACTCAAACTTCCTGACCTTATGTTTTTTTGTAACTTGGTGCAGAGCATATCAAGAAGCTCCAAAATGGGCCTTGTACTTGGGCACCATGTGGCTTCCTCATCGTAAGGCATCGAACTCTTTGAGCTAATGGTCAAAAAATTCCATAGAGTCATACCTCTCCCAGAACCATCCCTTGAACAATTCTCATGACAAGTCGCTGATGACTAGGTTCAAAAGGGGCAGGAGCGTCTTCCTCCATTAAAGAGTGCTCCCCTTTAGTCGAAATACCACCCTGTGGACCTTCATGATGGAGGTCGTAAATGTGAAGTGTGAAGCACACACCTTGCTCTACAACTATGATTCGATGACACCAGTGTCTGTGACACTCGTGGACGCTAGAACTCATCTCTCTCGAGATCTTAGAGGATGCTAACGGTACTAGCTATTGCACATTGTGGACCCTTAGGGGCGCCCTCTAAGGTGATCTCCATGAGGTCACGGTAAGGTTTTTACTTAATTCCATGGTTAATACTCAGGGTTTTACTGCAGTGGAAATCCTGGCAATCCACAGTCGCAGGGTTGAACCTTCTCTGATACCATATGTAACGGACCTCCCGATCGTCACGACAACAACCTCACATAACATGTGAATTTATTTTTTTGGGTGTGTGTGTGTGTATAGGGGGACCATAGACATTATACTTTACATCACGACATGGTGGCGAACATGACACATGCAACACAGAAAACTACGTAACGACCTAAGATGCACATCAAGAAATGGTAAGCAAGAACGAAAATCAACTGACCTCACAAATAAGAGTGACTACCTTCCCATCCTACCCTGCAATTGTTAGGACACTTTGCTCCACAATAATCAGTTTCATAAATCCTTAAAGAATAATTAAAGAAGGCGTTATGAAGTAGTTTGCAAAGGTAGACATTGAAACACTTTAGTTACGCCCATGATGGAAGCTATGTTATTTTATATAAGGTTGCATAGTATACACACTTCCACTTTGAATTGTTATGTCAAAGGATTCCAATGAAGGAATTATCTAAAGAAGGTATGTTTGGACTACTTACTTCCAATAAAATCCAAATCTTGTTAGTTTTTCAAAATAATAAAAAGGTATATTACTGAACATGAACATTTACATATCTTATAATATAATCTAAAGATAAAATCTATCTTGACCATTGGCTTCCAATGAAGTCTGATATCTTTTCGATAAGATTTAAGACAACTCATGTACTTTACTATGACGATCACTGAAAGAATTAAATTCTTGTCCATAGAGAACTATGTCATCCATATAAAGCCACATCTCATACATAAGTACACTTGAGTTATCCAATAATAAATTTTAATGAAAGTAAAACTTGAATCTTTCTTCAATAAAACCCAAACTTATAAATCTATGAAGAAGGTTTAGAGATAATGTTAAGGACACTTTACTTAATAGGGACCTTGAATTAATTTTGGCCCATATTGAAAACTATAATAATTAATACCAATACACATTTACACTCTAATTATCTACAATAACGAATCTAACAAGGGATTTCCCTTAACATTACAATGGATACTACAACTTCAAAAACCCAATTCCTAAATTCAAGGCACTATGATAAAACGTTAACCTACATTTATGGAGCAAAAGGGAAACCACTACTTGCCATTCCCCAAACTAAAAGCATGGTGATCCACTCTAAACAACTGAGCGCTGTTAAAGGAAACTAAAAATTCCACTTGTCATTCATATGACCCTCGACATAAGGTGCTATCCTCAACCGAGATTCAATCTGTTTATAAAGCATTAATCGCAAAAGGTCAAACGCATAGGGGTGTAATTGGTCCAAAATTGGCAAGAATCACAGGTGGGTTCGATGGTCTAACTGGTTGATGTTCAAAATAAATGGTAGTTGAGGGTACTACGACTACGAGGGTAACTTTCGGAAATTCAATGCGAAATCAACGCTGTCAATAAAGAAGGGGCCATGGTCGAAATTCCGAAACACAGGGTTAGAATTCCGCATAGGAGAGCATTAAATGGAGGTGCAGAAGTTTAAAGGAGGAAAGAAAAAGAAATACACAGAGGCCAACAACATTACCCCAGCCAATCTAGCGCTGGAAACCACCTTTATGGTCTGTGGATAAATGCATCAAGACTAAGGAACATCGCACAGTTATAAGAAGGAACTGATTACCTAGACCATATAATCCAGACCCAACAGTTAGGTCAGGAAAGATTTGCATCTGGTGCCAGGAAATATTCTTGAATTCCTGATGATCCATAAGGATATCGAGGATACAGGAATTTGTATTAGCATGATTCAAGAATAGATACCATCTTGTGCATTGCAGAAGAGTGGGTTCCCTTCAGAATAGATTTAGTGTAAAGATCCGTATTGAGAGACTCACAGACAATGGCTGCCACATTGTATATAACAACTGCCCAAGGTTCCCAACCCTGTAAGGTTGTATGAACAACAAACACAGTAATTCATTTGATTTTGCGGCTATCTAATCTGCGACCCAAACAATAATTAGCATGGTGTACATCCTGGTTATTTCTAACTGAAATGCTATGAGAGGTACTACGAGAATTTCAAGGCTTCATCATAAGGCGACGATCATCATGGTGAAGAAGGACTCACTACAATTCATCATATTCGTTTTGTGAAAATAAATAAGGATAGCCCTGTATCCACCATTAATTATTTAGCTTGCTACCAGTCATAAAATTTATGTTAGCATAAAAAGCATGGTTCATGAGATCGTAAATTCACCTAAACAATGCTATTCTCCTTATTTTCTTCGGTGGAAGTTCAAGTTAGTCATTGTACTCACAGATTTCAATTACTATAATCAAAGCCATTCAGGATGCAGTAGTAAATAAAAATATGAATTTCCCCAAACAGACACACCAGTAAGGAGAAAACTGTTGTTTAATTGCCAAAAAATCCAGGAATGGGGATAATAAAATTCATAGCTATTGGAAATTATTATTGTTATCCCATGAGGTTAAAATCATTGTCCCATATATATAAATCATTGTCCAATATAAAACATTGTACCATACATATAAGTCGTTGTCCAATATAAATTATGGAAATTCTCTGAAAACTAAAATGATTTTACCATACATATAAATCATTGTCCAATATATTACTGTCCAGAACAAGAAACACATACCAGATTATCTGTGCGTAGTGCTTTCAAAAATCCTTGTGTAATTCATGAAAGGATCGCAGGTCTATGTACAATTTGCAGTTATATGGAAACTTGTAGCTATGACATTAGAACTCAGCAGATATATGAAAAGAAAACAATGTGGATTGAAGTTAAAGGCCTTTCGCATCTCAAAACACCAATAAAAATGTTGACTACAGTAAGAGAATACTAGGGTCATAAGGATAACTGATCGAAGGGATCGAAGGGATTCTATCGGTCAAGGCGCAGTAAAAAGAGACACAACAAGAAGGCACGAAAACCATGCACAGAGGTCATACTAAAAGACTAAAGACAAAAATATGGCAAGGACATCACAGAGGTGGGCGACTGAAAGGATCGCCTTCACATCACCATCCTCGCATCGAAAAGTAGGGCGTTGAGATCCATAGGTATTTTAATGCCAAGGCGATCACCGTATATCAAGATCCTAACCAACTTCTTAGGCGAGGACTGGTGAAATAGGGATGAAGGATAACCATCTCAAGGTCACAATCAACAAACAGGGTGGTCATGCCATGCGGGAAGGCGAAGGTCAATGAAATTAATTAACCAATCATTCAGCTAGGCTATAAAATTTTAGTCATGAAACTAGACAATAATATTTTCTGCTCAATACACATGCAGATCTAAATCATACATCCTACAACATTCTATCATTCAACAGAAAAAGCGTACCATTGCCAATTCGCCTGGTCCGAGTGTCGTCCAGTTGCTCTATGCAAATCCTGCTCACCGACCATCAAGACTACACCGGTAACTCCCAGCCAATGCTAGGGTATCCTGCTTGCCCCTTATCCCCTCAAGCCACAAAGGGGCCACACACTATCCAAATGGTACGTCTAGCTCCCAGCTTTCCTCGCAAGGCCGAGCTACCACTCCTCTCCGAGCTGAGAAATCCCAACTCCTCACACATAAATTAGTCAAGTCACTAATTCAACAGTGTAACGTTACGCTAATAGCTGATCCCCTTCTTCCTTCTCTTCCCTTTATTTTATAGAGTTTTAGAACTTCCATCTTTCCCTAAATCTCATTTAATTTAAGTTTTAATAAAAATATTCTAAAAACTCTCCTTCATACAAGTGTCATCCACCCCCTACATTTCTCCATTAACTATTTTCCTTAATTTATTAAACTATCTTATTTCCCTCACCCACCTAGAGTTAATCCTATTTTTACTCCTAGGTGTCACTAGATTCCCTTACAGGTTTTAAATACTTTCCCTAAAATGAAGTTGCTAATTTAGTTCAATTTAGAAGGTTCTTAATTGCAGATTCTTTACTAAGTTCACCTCGCTTTTTATCATAAGTTCCCCTCTTTCCCTTTTTAAGTTACCTCCATTCCCTAGTTTCCCAAATGTTATAATTTCCCTCTTTCCACTTTTTATTAGAGCTAAAAATGACAGTTGCAATTTAACCCCTTTTGCCCTTTTATTATTAATTCAACATCTTTTTAAACTATCAAAAATTAAAAATAATTAAATTCTTCTTTATATTTTATATCCACATCTTTTAATTAATTTTTTACTCTCTTCATTTACCCCAAAAATTTATGAAGACCAAAATTATCACTTAAAGGGTTTTATTTTAAATTTTTAGAGATGTTTTCTCAAGGGTAGACAAAAATTTTCCCCTAGCAAAGTTTCAGACTTAGGACTTAGATTCTGAACTAGGCGACATTTAATTAGGGAAGTTGTTTTAAAATTTCTTAATGTGTTGTCTGTCTTAGGGCCATCTAGGTTCCTTCATTTATCATCATCAATGCGACGTGCCCTTCAGGACGCACCATGTTCTCCAAGGGTGCCACTCACTTCTTGACTGATTGGTACACATCAATATCCCCTGGAGTCAACACTCCGCCAGGTGAAATTGTGGGAGACTAAGGGATTCTAAGGAATAAGTCCACTACCTTATTGCGTTCCCCTTAGAATAATCGTGAGTGACTTTCAAAGTCTTCCCTCATGGCATCGTGGGTCCTCTCGAACTAGGTAGTCGTTAACCTACAGTTCGAGCCACACTGTGGCAGGGCTGCTGTCCACACCTCTCCCTCAACCTCTCTAGTAGTCGTGTGTGACCACTTTAATCCATATGTGAGTCTGGTTAGCAAGCTATCATCAGCCTACATCATCAACAATCATGCCATAACATGTCCACATCATATCATCTAATCGAATGTACTAAAATCACAATAAAACAATCAAACCCCAATAGCACACTGCCTAACTCGATCCAGAGTCCAAGGGGTTCCGGCGATGCCTCTGCATCCTCAAGTTCCAAAACCCTACACACTCAGTAAAAATGAGTCAATAGCACCTGTCTATGTCAATGCAGTAAAACATCATGTCATCTACCATAACACATCATAATCAAGGACAAATGTTTTAATATCATAATAGTCTGGATCACTTGCAAGCAGGTGTCCTCAAAGGATAAGTTTTCTCAGTGTGCCAAAGTGGGATGTTACAACAATGACCCAAAGGATAAGGGTCAAGGGGTTAGTCCCTCAGCCCTTTGGCTTCCCATTCAAACTTTAACTCGGGTGAAATCACAGAGGTCGGTAACACTTTCATGACAATCTGGTCTTCAAAATTCAGAAAAACATTTTTTCGGCCGAGCTAATAGTATTTTTTGGCCGAAAGATACTTTTTTCGGCTGAAAGGTGGAACGTCAAGTCGAACAGTACAGTGACGGTATCATCGATTTGCGTGCAAATATTTAGTCGGTCGGATTTTTTCCATCTGGCAATATTCTTTCGGCCGAAAGATATTCCTGCCGAAACCTTGTTTCGGCTGAAACATATTTCGGTCAAAAGAAGGTTTATATATCAACCACACATCAATGTTCAAATTTTTTTCTAACCTTTTGGAATTTGTGAGCTTTCGCAAGTGTTGGAGCATTGTGAGTGTTTGTGAGTGTTTGGGAGTGTTTGTGAGTGTTGGTGGGCGTTTCTGTGGGCGATTGGGCATTTGGCAAGCCAAGCTTTAGGTGAGCGTTCATGAGTGTTGGCGGGCATTCGACGGGTCGAGCTTCAGGTAAGTAAGTGTAAATTTATTTTTTTATTGTTAATTTTAATCTATAGATTGTAACATTCAATTTAATTTTAATTTTTAAATTAAAATGTAGCTTTAGGTGGAAACCTCCGTGGCCAAGCCGTGGGCACGCCAATGGCTTGGCCATAGGGCTAGTCTCCCATGGCCAAGTCACAGTCCAGTGGATTGTGACTTGGCTATGGGGGCCTAGCCCTATGGCCAAGTAGTGGGCACGCCAACGGCTTGGCCACAGGGCTAGGCCCCCACGGCCAAGTCATAGTAAATTTAAACCATGAGACAAAGCACTAAGTAAATTTGTGTATTATAATTTTAATATCGCCATAGAATCATATAGCTTCTTCTCTACACAAAAAATCGTTATGAACGCTGTCGAATTTAATTGCATCCCAGAACTTCGAATTTCCTCCATTCACTGTAAATTGCATTTACTGATCTTGACATTGATATTGAATTTGTTAGATATTAATTAATCCTAAGTTAAATTCTTATATCTTCGTGTTTTATAAATCTGTGTTTAATCTAGAGATTTGAATTCATGATGCCAATGGTAAAACTTTTTTACAATATATGGATATTCGATTTTAACAAATCACTGTAATCGTCATTGTGCTTGGAAACTAAAAAATTTATGGTCTCTGTCCAAATGAATGCCTTTCGAAGTTTTAATATATATATATATATATATATATATATATATATATATATATATATATTGCACATGTAACCTTTAATCGGGTTAAATTTATTTTTGTCTGAAGGTTAAATTTCGTTTCTGTCTGTTAAATTTCATTTTGTATGAAGGTTAAATTTTGTTTATGTTTGAAGGTTAAATTTGTTTCTATCTGAAGGTTAAATTTGTTTCTGTCTGAAGGTTAAATTTCATTTCTGTCTGAAGGTTAAATTTGTTTTTGTCTGAAGGTTCAGTTATTTCGAATTCTAATTCAGTCTTAAGGTTAAATTTAGAATTTCTCTTCTGTCTGAAAGTTATTTTGAATTTTAGTTCCTTCTGAAGTTTAATTTAGAATTATTCCTTTAGAGTGTAATAAACCAATCTGGTTTTGTTATTTCGATCTAAAGGTTTAATTTAAAATTTTGTTTCTGTCTGAAGTTATTTTGAATTATAATTCAGTGTGAAGGTTAAATTTAGAATTTTTCTTCTGTCTGAGAGCTATTTCGAATTTAAGTTCTGTCTGAAGTTTAATTTAGATTTATTCCTTTAGAGTGTGATAAACCAACATCAAACCTATATCTAATTCTTTTAGCAGTTAAAGGAAAAATTTAGGAACGTGAAATCAAAATTAATGAGTGAAGAAATATCTGTTTAATCATTTGTACCAAGGATGTGCACATGTAACCTTTAATCGGGTTAAATTTATTTTTGTCTGAAGGTTAAATTTCGTTTTTGTCTGTTAAATTTCATTTTGTCTGAAGGTTAAATTTTGTTTATGTTTGAAGGTTAAATTCGTTTCTATCTGAAGGTTAAATTTGTTTATGTCTGAAGGTTAAATTTCATTTCTGTCTGAAGGTTAAATTTGTTTTTGTCTGAAGGTTCAGTTATTTCGAATTCTAATTCAGTCTGAAGGTTAAATTTATAATTTCTCTTCTGTCTGAAAGTTATTTTGAATTTTAGTTCCTTCTGAAGTTTAATTTAGAATTATTCCTTTAGAGTGTAATAAACCAATCTGGTTTTGTTATTTCGATCTAAAGGTTTAATTTAAAATTTTGTTTCTGTCTGAAGTTATTTTGAATTATAATTCAGTGTGAAGGTTAAATTTAGAATTTTTCTTCTGTCTGAGAGCTATTTCGAATTTAAGTTCTGTCTGAAGTTTAATTTAGATTTATTCCTTTAGAGTGTGATAAACCAACATCAAACCTATATCTAATTCTTTTAGCAGTTAAAGGAAAAATTTAGGAACATGAAATCAAAATTAATGAGTGAAGAAATATCGGTTTAATCATTTGTACCAAGGATGTGCACTTGTAAGAATCACCAAATCCTAAGCATGAGACAAATGGTAAACAACAACTTGCACAAGAGTAGTTTGATAAGTCAAGTAGGTTGTAATGAAAATTTCATCTTCGATTACTGAAACTGAATATTAGATATTATTTAAGTACAAAACATTGCTTAGATTAAGGAGTTGTTGCCAAAATTTAGGTACATATGCCACTATGTGAAAGAAAATAGATTCACTTCCCCCTTTTGAAAACCCTTATTTAGAAATTAAAACCTGAAAATTTCAGTGCAAAATGATTACTCAAGCACTAGAGTTACTTGTGGAAATTACTTTTTAAGTGGAAATTTAAACCCTTATGAACATAAATATTTGAATTTAGTATAAACCCCAAGGAACATATATATATAGTTAGAGTGTTCCATTTAATATGCTTGATGAGTGAAACATATATGTATAAACCGAAGTCACCTTTCTGTGTAACCCATTGTAAATTGAATTGACATGCCTAACTTTGAATTTCATTTACATGATATTAATATGTAAAGATATTATTGAACTCAATATGGACCCCTTGAATTTGGTAAATTCAAATAACTTCAAAATTATTTAAAAAAGAAAGTCAAAACTATCAATGCACATATCTAATATTTTAAAAATAAACAAAAAGACTCGATTGAAAGAATGAGAATGTAATAAAGGTGGACTAATAGAATATATACGTTTTGCACTTAGATTCAACTTATGTATCTTTCCTTCTATATTTGGAAGTAGTTTCATTTGCATAAATGTGCAACCTAAAAGAACATAAACTAAATTTCAAAATTATACTCAATAACAAGCTTAAGAATCACTTAAATAATTAATATTTATTAAGAAAAAATTATAGGATAAGTTAATTCCTTTGTGTTTGTCGTCTTTCCCAAAATGAAATTAGGTGGACTTATTCTTCACATTTTTTTCTTGTGCTCTCAGGGAATTAAGAAATGAAGGATATTTCATATTTCTCTTATTTCCCCTTAAGTGTTTAGTTACAAAGTTAATGAATGCAATCTATCAATTTTTATGTCCGCTAGTAAGCTTCCATTTTCCTACTGTGTGAGACTTGTTCCTGTAAATTTTGATAATTATAGGAGAACACTTCTACCACTCCTATCCTTCTTTCTTGTATCCCTAAAGTAATTATCGAACACTTGATTTATATTCTCATATGTTAGTTGAAATATTTCACCATTTACAAGGAGGTCCAAGGTCTCGGTCAAGTCTTATTGTATGCCTATGAGGTGTAGTAGTTTAAGAGACGCATCATCTAAAGTGTAGTTTTGCGCTCTTTTGCACCATTTGTAATCCCTAGTATCTATAGCTTTGCAATAATATATATATATTTCAATAAAGGTATTATTCATCTAATCCGAACCACTGATGTTTTTTCCTTCAAAGTTCATGAACCATATCAAGGAGGATTCCTTTAGTGTGGAGAGAAAGAGCCCACGCTTTTTAGAATTTGATGTGTATTCATTGGTTCTACAGAGAACCTCAATCTGAAAAAGAAAGATTTCACGATACTTATGTTGTGTTGTTCCTCACTTTCTTCTAAAGTATTGTTCAAAGATGGATATTCCTCTCTATCTTTAGTCCCGGACTAAAAAAAGGATTGATTAAAATCCGTGCAATATTCTGCTGTCATTCTTCAATCTACTCAAAAAATTATTCAATCATTTCTTGGATTCTCTTAAACAAGCTACTTCAAAAACTTTTCAAAATCCCCTTGGTGTTGTATTTGACCACTAGTTCCTACTTTATATATACCAACAATATGAGATTTTGGAAGAAATATTCCATATTTTTCTCTAAGTTGATGCAAGCAATCTAAATAGGTATGCCATTTTTTTTCAAAAATTCCATATTTTTCCTAATTTTGATAACAAGCAATGACACCAAATTTTTTTGGTAACCTCCCTGAAAACGACTCCAAAAGATTGTGATTCAAATAATTGTAGAAAGATATAAATAACCCCTTAGATTCACTTTAATTATCAACCCAAAGGTCATGTACACTTATGAGGTGTTGTGCACTATGTATGCAAAACAAAAATCAAATATGAACTACTAATTCTGATGAAAAATTGTGGCAAGGAATACGATCAACTTTGATAGTTCATTCTAATTTACTTTTATGCAATTGAGTCCAAGAATTTCACCCCTATCTCTTATGAAAATATGTCCAATATAGATGAAGGTCTAAGTTCATAACCTCTTAGAGGAAAATTTGATTAAATGAAATCCCTTGGACTAGTGATCAATGTGTTCGTGGATTAGTAAATCATTATAACACTAGTTATCATGCATTACATTCATAGGATCTGCATCAAGTACAAACTATTATAATTTAAAAGTAATTAGAGAAATATAGGAAATTCATAGGATCCACATCAAAGTACTAAACATTATAATTTAAAAGTAACTAAAGAAATACATGAAATGAAATTGTTTCTAAAAAAAATATAGGAAATGCAATTACTGTTAGAAAATGAAATGATGTAAACTAATAATTTGTTTCTACAAAATTTTATCTACTCTAAAACATAAATTCAAAGACACGAGATGTAAAGAAAGAGGGTTCCGACACCATTTCCTTTAGTGGACACTACTCAAGGAAATTCCTGAAACCCTTGGAAACACTCAAATACTTAGAACTTCAATAAAGTATGCTTCTTTTTTTCAAAATATGTCTTAGAACATGATGAGATAAAATTTCCTCTTTACTACAATCAAAACTAGCTTGAATAGCGACAAGGAAAATGCAATAACAATATTGAAAATCCTATTCTATCAACTATGCCTCTGTTTATGCTTGAGAAGAGTCATATCTATAAATTCAATTAATTCCTTGATTGGTGGGAGTTTTCCCTTAATTTCCTAATATTTGGCATGTTGTTTCAAGGGCATTGTTTCCTCCTTTTCCAATTCAAATCTCAGGATTAGAAGGATATATAACTGTCTAGGGTCTTTATTTCTACCTTTAAGTGATGGAAATCCTAAAGGTTATGACAAGACAAGATACCTTGGATATCTCATTCATTCAATTGATGGGTCTATGGTAATGACTAAATAGGATCGTCTTCTCATATGTGTCAAAGCCATTAATCAAGATTGTACTAAATTCCTGTTTGTAAACCACATTATCTCAAGAATGAAAATTACATGATAAACATACAAATTAAAACTTTAGATCAATACTATATCACATCCTACTTGATATTATGTAAATTTTATTTGATTACATAGCATGAGTCAAAATATATAAATTGGTCATAAAAATGATAATTTTTTTAGGAAGGTGTTGATCCTTGGAGGAAAAATGTATTGAAGCTAAGTGGAAGATGGTCCATGAAAGTAAAAAATTGAGGCCACATCAAAACAATATTTAGGTATTCCACAATGATCACTAAACTCTAATCCACCAAGAGGTATTAGATTACAATGGGAAAAAAAGCATGATGAAAATCATAAAAAATCGACCAATGCATAAGTCATGAGAGGTTTCCATATACTCAACTAGAACTACACTCTACCCCTTTTTCATATATTAGTTAAATCCTTTATCAAATAGGTTAAATAAATAGCCACTTATATACCTTCTTCAATCATGATCTCTAGCTTAGTTTGCATCGACAATACCCTGTATGTCTATCACATTGTTTGGTATAGGTCTTCCTTGGTAGAAAATTGAATAATCTAAACATCCATAAAAATATGACACCCTTCTTTAAAATAGTTAAATTTTCCTTCCCTATTTTTGACATGTATTTGCTCAAACCTCCCAATGCATGGGTAGTGTTTGGTCTAGTATAGACAATGGCATACATAAAAATTTCAAAAACACTTGTATAAAACATGAGACATGTACTCTACCTCTTCTTCTGTCTTGGGACATTGTTCTGAAGATAACTTTACACCTAAATTAATATGAGTCTTGACCAATTTATATTTGTGTATATTAAATGTAGTTGCAATATTTCCTCAACATATTTCCATGGTATTGCAATGGGTCCTCTATGGTGGACAACATTTTTGTGGAAAATTTTGAAAGAAGAGAATTGGATTCATACCCCATGAATCCCAAGAGATGTAAAAGGTATGTAGATGATACTAATGTGATATGGCCTCGCATAAAATAAGATTTGAACAAATTATTGGAGCACCTTAACTGTATCTCAGAGGACATTAAGTTCACTATGGAATTGGAGGAGAATAATAACATCCCATTTTGGATGTACTAATTCAAAAGAATCAATATGGGAACCATGTGAATGAAGTATACAAGAATAAAACTCATATAGATAGTTATTTTCATGCAAAATATTATCACCATCCCACTTAAAATATAGCAGTTAATAACATCCTAGCACGAAGAGCCATTAGTATCTTTGATGAAGACCACCTTGAATAGGAAAAAGATCACCTTGCCAAGGTTTTCAAGAGAATATGCTATATGAATGAGGATATCACTGCTACAATAAGAAAATCCATGGTTAGGACAAGAGGTGAGCCTCGTTCTAGAGAAACTCAACCAAGTTAGATACCTCACCTTCCCTACATCAAAGCGGTCACCAATATGGTCACCAAGGTTCTAATAAAAAAGGATATCATCGCCACTTTTAAACCCCTTGAAACCATTAGATAAAAGATGATATCAATTAAGGATACCATGTACCAATGTTAGTATAATTGGTATATAAGGTAGAATGCACTTGTGGCAAACACTACATCAGGGAAACCGGGTGATCATTTCAAATAAGGATTAAAGAGCATGAAGCTAATATTAAGAATGGGCTCTCTCACACCTCAACATTAGTCAAGCAATCCAAGACACCAAAATATTGGCCAAAGAAGATCACCACTTCAAGCATAGAATTAGATGAGCTATTGAAATCATTATACACTCTAAAAACCTTAATAGGAATGGGGGTCTACAGAAGTGAAAATTGGCTTTCGTTGATATTGCATACAAGAACCAGGTAGTTTGAACATGTTTTGTCTCGTCTCTTTGTCTCCCTCGTTCCTATGTTGTTTGTCTTGACTACTCTTTCTTCTGTTGCTAAATTGTCCTTTGTTGGTTTTTTCCTTAGTTCTTTCTCCTTCTTTTTTTTATTTTTATCGGTCATCTTATCTTTTCATCTGGTTTTGTTGTTTGTGGTTTTTATTTATTTTCTTTCTTCTTTTCTTATTTCCCCCTTCTGTTATTTCTTCTTAATATTGTTTTTATTTTTAACATTTTTTGTTTTTAGGGTTTCATCTCTTGCAAGTTTGTGTGTTTTCTTAGATTTTGTGTTGTTTATGGTTTTTATTTGTTTTCTTTCTTCTTTTCTTATTTCCCCTTCTGTTATTTCTTCTTAAGATTGTTTTTATATTTTATATTTTTTGTTTTTAGTGTTTCATCTCTAGTAGGTTTATGTGTTTTCTTAGGTTGTATGATATTAATTATAATATTATAAATTATAAACACTTTTGAGTTTTCTCAGTATATCTTAGGGATATGATGTTTTATCTTCTGTCCCGAATCGACAGTTGTCACTTCGGTGTTTAAAGACCTATAGATTCAAATGCCCTGCTTTTCTGTGTATGGATGATGAGTGAAGGATAAGAATCTGCCATGTTGTCTATGGACCTGTAGCGAACCTCCCGTTTCGTCATGACATCAATCCTCACATAACAAGTGAGATTTTTTTTTGTGTGTGCGTGTGTATAAGGGTAATATAGACATTATACTCTGCATCACAACATGATGATGAACATGATGCATGCAACTGCGACAACTACATAATGGCCTAAGATGCACATCAAGCATCTGTAAGCAATGAATGACAATCAACCGACAAAAAAAATAAGACTGACTACCCACCTGTCCTACCCTACAATGGTTAGGAACTCCATGACACATAAGCAACACTCAAGCCCAGGTTCCCATCGATTTTGACCATTTAAGGTCTCAGGGCTGGCGATTGTTCTGAGGAACAAGGAGGTGTCTACATCTCACCTGACACAAGAAGACCAAAACTAAATATGCTAAGTCAACAACATCAATGATGATCAATGTGTGATAGTGTTCTATGAATCAATCACACATCACATAACTTCCAAGGTGCAAGAGAATTTGATTACTAAATCCATCATAAAATGACATAAGTTCATGCACAAATTCTATTATAAACTTACAATTCGATCATACATCAGCATCTCCTAATGGCGTAAGAGTAACCTACTCGATTTTAAAAGTGCTAAGAGAACAATGACATAATCAACCATGATTCTCATTTATTCATGACGCAATGCAACTATCAAATTAATTCAAGGCACAAGTGAATTAGGAGCTACATAACCATGACTCCAACATTTCTCCATTCAAACTTTAATCATTATACATTCCAATTGGGCATTCCATTTTATCCAAATATCAACCTACTAGCCATTAACATTAATTGAAACATTACTAAAATAAAGTAGCTTGGTATTATTAAACTAAAACAAAGTAGTTTGTTGTTATGAAACATTAGATTGATTGTTGTTATTAAACACTAACTAAAACAAAGTAGATTGTTGTTGATGTTGTAGCATTGGTAACATATATCTAATATTGTTTCAATATAAGCTTACTTTCTTTCTACATTAACATATACTATCATATGTACATGTGAAAAAGGGGAGCAACCTTGAAGGGAGAAATAAATGAAAGTTTTTAAAGATAATTGACCATCTAACTATCCTCAACATAAACATAAGATAGTAGGATAACAATGTAACATGAATCTAAGCATTAAAATGATATTGCATCAAAATATTTAAGTGTTGAAATCGAATCTAAGTATTAAAACCATATTGCATCAATATATCTAAGTAGAGAAATAAAATCTTTAAGTATTAAAACAGTCTTGCATCAACATATCTAAGTGGTGTGAGGGAATCAATCACTCAATCTTAATTCAACAACTCTTTCCGAGAAACAAGGTCATTGAAACACTCATGGAATATATGAAAACTTCAAGGAGCCCCAAGATGTTTAAGAGAGACCCAAAATTTGTTGTTGGAATACTCAAGTGACTCAAAACCCTATTATTATCTCCAATATAAAGGAAAGGTTAAACTTGTGGAAAAATATCTAAGGGGTATCTCTAACGTCTTGTTTCTTTAAACAAGAGAAAGGCCACAAGTGATGATTGGTTACCTCTCATGGTAATCTTCCACTATTGTTTTTTAGGGTTCAACATAACATAATTATTAAAACTATCTACATTAAATGTCAATATATGAATACAAACGAAATATAGATAAAGTGATAAGGCCATTTATAAGGCTTATAAGGATGACTAATCAATTGATCAAATTTTAAAAGCACTAAACGAAGGTATTGTTCCAAGGCATGGTAAGGTTAAGGTAGAAGATCACATAAGGGATGCCTATGTATAAAAAGAATAAAAAAACTCATAGACAAAAAGGTTAAGCTCGCTAGAGGCAAGGCCCTGAACCTCACCATCAAAAGAAACAACCATAGGCTCGGACCAAGTCGTTCCTTTGACACACTCTTGGGAGAAAATTTAATTACACAGAACCAAAATAAATACAAGAAGAAACACCTAGGGTAAGACATCCAACATTCATAGAGAATTCTTGGTAGGATTCATAGATCTGGATGGGAAATTGCAAGGAAGGATAAGAAAGAAAAACGTAGGGCATAGGAAAATTGTTGAGAAGGACTAGCAATAAAAATGTTGGGTGCAAGAAAATCGCCGAGAAGGACCAGCAAATAAAATGTTGAGCAAGCAAGATAAAAATGAATAGAATCTTTATGTATTAACTTTGAGTAAAAAAATCCTTCAAAAAATGTGGAGCATGCATGGTAAAAACACAGGTGAGTTTCCCCCTCATGATGGTCACAATTTACACCTAAAAACACAAGGGTACTGAAGGTAAAAATGCAGAGAATATGTTGTGATTTCACTGAGGTAAGAAGTAGAACTTGGCTGAGTAAGTCAATAAAAATTAGTGGTAAAAGGACTACGAATTCGCTCGCCAAAGGAGTAAAACCCAACTTAGTTTAAGCAGTGAAAATTGCTTGGTAAAGTGACCACGAATTTGCAGAGAAATAAAAATGTTTAAGAAACTAGAAGAGACATGCCAAGGTCGTTGGGTGTATGAACAAAAGTTGCAGAAGTAGATTCAATGAATACACAATACGATTTGCAGAGGGAATGTCCATACGACCATTATGTAGAACCATTAACAAAGGTAAGGGTAAATACAATGAATTTACATAGTTTGCAGATATGAACTTACACAGTCCACAGAGGTAAAAGTCAGTCGTTTAAGGATTGTAGATGCAAGGATAGAGTGGCCATTATCGAATGAGGAACATGCAGAAATGAAATTTTCAGCAAATGATATTTACACAATTAAGTTAGCAATTTAAAGATATAGATGCAATCGATGAGGTATAATTATTTTCTTGTTCATCCATTGCTGAATTACAACAGCTGAGTTAATGTTTTTATAGCAGTTACAATTATAATCACCGAAGTAAATAAATAAATAAAACCATTCAATCCAACAATATCCAAAAATAGATTGAAGTTCATTATTTTTCATCTCAGAATACCACTATAAAAATACTGACAATAGTAAGAGAATGCCAGGGCCCTAAGAATAACTCATTGAAGGGATCATAGGGATTCTATCAGTCGGGGTGCAGAAAATAAACAACAAGGAAACCATATAATCAAACACAGAGGCCATGCTGAAGGACGCAAGTCAACAATCTGGCAAGGACATCCACAGAGGTAGATAGATGATAGGTTCGCCTTTACTTCACCATCCTCACACAGAAAAGCAGGGTGTTGAGATCCATAGGTCTTTTAACACTAAGGTGACGACTGTAAATCAGGCTCCTGGACAACTACTCAGGTGAGGACTGGTGAGCTAGGGACAAAGGATAAACAACCTCAAGGTCACAATCAACACAATGGGTGGTCACGACATGCGAGAAAACAAGGCCATAGGAGACAACAACCAATGAGATAGTCTAAGAAATTTTTTAGATATCAATCTAAACATCCAATCTACTTACATAATCAACATGCATATCCAATCATAAAACCTACAACAATCTACCATTCAAACGAAGAAAGTGTATCGTTGCCTATTCGCCCGCTCCAAATGACTTCGTGCGTGCTCCGTGCAGCTCCCGCTCACCGACCGCCGAGACTTCACTAGTACCTCCCAGCCAATGCTAGTGTTACTCTTCTTCCCCCTTATCCCCCCAAGCCGCAAAGGGGCCACACACTATCTAGAGATTTTGTCTATCTCCCAGCTCGCCTCGCAAGGCCAAGCTACCACTCCTCTTCGAGCTAGGTATCCCAACTCGCACAAGTAAATCAGTCAAGTCGATATTTCTACAGCGTAATGTTACGCAAATAGAAGATCCCCCTTCCTCCTTCTCCTTCCTTCATTTTATAGAATTTCGAACTTCCTTTCTTTCCTAAAATCTCATTTAATTAAAGTCTTTAAAATAAAATTCCTAGAATCACTCCTAGGTGTCCCTAAATTCCCTTACAGTTTTTAAAGGCTTTCCCTATTATGAAATTGTTAATTCAGTTTAAAATTAAAAAGTTCTTTAATGGTAGATTCTTTACTAAGTTGACCTTCTACTTTTTCCCTTAAGTTCCCCTTTTTCCCTTTTTATGTCACCTCCTTTCCCTAGTTTCGTAAATTTTAATATTTTTCCCTCTTTCCCCTTTTTACTTAAAACTCAAAAAGGCAGGGGTGAAATTTAATCCCTTTTTCCCTTTTTCAATTAATTACTTTATTTTAAATTATCACAAGATAAAACAATTAATTCCCTCTTTACATTTTATTTCCACATATTTTTTTTTTTTTAAGGCTAAATTAAATTTATTACTCCCTTCATGTTACAAGATTCAACGAAGATCTAATTAATATTTAAGTTGTTTTTATTTTAATTAATATTAATTTATTTATGTATATTTTTTTTTAAAGGTAGACCAAGTTTTACCACTAGCGTAATTTAGACTTAGACCTTAAATTTCTCACTGGACGACATTTAATTTAGGGAAATTGTTTTAAAAATTACTTAACATGTTATTCATCTTAGGGATATCTAGGATTATCCCTCTATCATCAACAATGCGACGTGCCCTTTAGGATGCACTAGGTGCTCCAAGGGTGCCACTCACGTCATATGTTCCCTTGGGTGATGTGCCCTTTAGGACGCACTATGTGCTCCAAGGGTGCCACTCGCCTAATCTGTTCCTTTGCACGACGTTCCCCTCAGGATGCACTACATGCTCCAAGGGTTCCACTTGCCTCTTGACTAATTGGTAGACATCAATAACCCCTGGAGTCAACAGTACACTAGGTGAACTTGTGGGAGACTAAGGGCCTCTAAGGAATAAGTCCCCCGCCTTATTACACGCCCCTTAGAATCATCATGAGCGACTGTCACAGTCTTCCCTCATGACATTGTGGGTCCTCTCAAACTAGGTAATTGTTAACCTACAGTTCGAGCCACGACGGGAGTGCTAGTAGGTTGTGGCAGGGCTGTTGTCCACACCTCTCTCTCAACCTCTCTGGTAGTCATGTGTGACCCCTTTACTCCATATGTGAGTCTAGTTGGCAAGCTATCATCAGCCTGCATCATCAACAAATCATGTCAGAACATATCCATGTCATATCATCCAGTTAGATGTGCTAATATCATAGTAAAAACAATCAATCCCAATGTTACACTCCCTGACTCGTTCCAGAGTCCAAGCGGTTCCATTGATGCCTCTGCATCCTCAAGGTCCAAAACCATGCACACTCAGTAAAATCTAGTCAATAGTACCTGTCTATGTCAATGTAGTAAAACAACATGTCATCAACCCATAACGCATCATAATCAAAGTCAAAGGTTTTAATAGCATAATAATCCGAATCACTTGCGAGCAAGTGTCCTCAAAGAATAAGTTCGCTTAGTGCGCCAGAGCGATATGTCACAGGACCCCTTACTTATCCTTTAGTTGATTGATTCATGGCTGAATGTTTAGTTTTTGCGTCTTCTTCTTTGATGTGGATTGTGAATGATAAAATTCTCAGTGGAATGATAGTCCCTTGGTGAACCCTACTTCTGATTTCAATGACTTCTATGTGTGGGTTTTTTTATTGTTGTGAAAAGTTTGCGGTTTTATCTTTTGTCACTTATCCCTTTAGTCATCAGTTTGTTCCTAAGCAGTCGGCTAGGCACTGAATCGACGGTCGTTACTTCAGTGTTTAAAGACCTATAGATTCAAACACCCTGCTTTTCTGTGCATGGATGATGAGTGAAGGATAAGAATTTTCCATGCTATCTATGGACCCCTTACTTATCTTTTAGTTGATTGATTCATGGATGAATGTTTAGTTTTTGCATCATTTTGTTTGATGTGGATTGTGAATGATAAACCTCTCAGTGGAATGACAGTCCCTTGGCGAACTGAACTTCTGATTTCAATGACTTCTATGTGTGAGTTTTATTGATTATTGTGAAAAATTTTTGGTTTTATCTTCTGTTGCTTATCCCTTTAGTCATCAGTTCGTGCCTGAGTAGTTGGCCAGAAGTCGAATCAACGGTCGTCACTTTGGTGTTTAAATACCTATAGATTCAAATGACCTTCTTTTATGTGCATGGATAATGAGTGAAGGATAAGAATCTTCCATGACGTCTATGGACCCCTTACTTATATTTTAGTTAATTTATTCATGGCTGAATGACCAGTATTTGCGCCTTCTAATGAGTGAGTACCTCTGTGGCTTGATTGTTTAAAAAATTGATTTATCTCTGCATTTTTAATTGCTTGAACTTGTGTACATCTCTAGAATTTTTTGGATAAACTTTGCATTGTGGATAGATATTGTGGAGTGATGTTGACACGATATTATGCAAACATTCCTTGCAAATGCTCTAGGCATTATCAAGAAGGAAGAATAGTAACTCCTTCTTCAACTGAGACTCCGAGTCAGGACCAACAATCTTGTCAGAGGAGATTTTCAACCGAGTCTGTAAATAGATCAACTGTAGAACCTTCTCAAACCAATGTTATGGATGCATCCTTCTTAGATAGGTTGCACATCAACACTCTTACACCTAAGAATGTAGGGAATAGCTCTGGACAAGAGAATATTACTGATAAGTTTCTTAAATTTTGTTTATTTTTGTTGAATTTGGTTGTATTTAAATTTATGTGAGGTTAAATATTGAAGTTACTTTCAAATGTGTGTGTAGGCAATCAATTTAGAGCAAGGGGCGACAATGAGAGTGGTTGTCATGAAGATTCAAATGTCAATGCAAAGGGTGAAGGTGGATTTAGGAGGCCGCACTATGAAGAAACAAAATATTACACGCCAACATCCACCTATCCTTCAGAAGATGACGATGAACTTCCCTAGGAAGGGAATACCGAAGCAATGACGCTTGAGCGATGCTCAGGTGTTAAAAAGAGGTTGGAAAATGATTTGGTGGTCTTGGAACTTCCTTTGGAGAGAAAACAAAGTTTAGAAATTGTTTTTCATTCACTGTAAAACTTTATGGATGCATATCAGAAGATGGGGCCAACCACTGGCAATTTTATCAATCTAATGAAGTGGTGAAAGTCAGAGGTGATGGGTCCTGATAAATGGGAGACAGTAAAAAACAGAGTTTCAAAAGAAGATGCCATCTCCATGTTCAATTCCAAAGAGGTCCCAAAGCGGAAAATGTTGAAGGTGCAATATTTTAAGCACCCTGACTTTGTCGAACATCTGTATAATAGATTTTTGGCCACATATGGAAAATTTTTGTGGAACGATGAGGTTCCACACTATTTTTCAAGACACTTTTTTGCCGATTTTTTCTTGCACATGCACTCGGATTATACTAGTCTACCATCCAAATATTATAAGACTAGTAAAGGAGGTACACATTATCGTAAATGGGCATATCGAAGTGCGGCATTGCCGAGCCCTCCACAACCTTTAGTACCTTGCCCAAAAGGGGAATTTGCATCACTTTTAGAGTTCCAGTCTACATCAGAAGTTGGCAAAGAGGCCAGGACTGCAATCGAGGAAAATTTGGAAGATATGTTTTATGGTGTTGATGTTGGCATGAAGCGTCAATGAGCAGAAGCCAATTCCCAGGCCAAATTTGTTGATAAAACAGATGCAGACTTAGATGCAATGTTAGCAGAAGAAGTTTTGGAGTATGCCAAATTTTGTTGGGATGGTTGGAAGAAGGTCATTCAGAATGATGACCCGAATCGCAGATTGGTATGTGATCTATTTAGAAAAATTTTGACGCATTTTATGATAGTTTACTTCGAGTTCTAGATTTAGATATCTTTGTCTCTATAGAAATAATCGATTTCTTCTTTCCATTAATTACTGTTTGGAGATATGTTAAATGAATCTCTAGTCGGTAGGGGACTTGACTCGACAAGTTTGAATTTGGATGGATTGAATTGGGTATGTTTTTTCTAATAGTTGTTCAATATCCACTCTTTTGAATAAGAGATCAACAACATTTATAAATTTGTATAATTGTGAACACATTGAATCCTATATTTAGTTCTTAGTTGTGTTGTTCACAACTCTCTATTCCATCTATTCCATCTCCTAGTACTTGGGTTGGCTTGTCTCAATTCTCATTGGGAGAGTTTGAAGTGGGTGGGAGTTCACATGTATCATTTAATGTATTAAAATCATTTAAATTTAATGTGTTATATAATCATTTGAATATAATTTAATAAATTTTCAAATTTTAAATATGTTATATACGCTAATGTGGAGAAGAGAGTACATGAGAGTCTATTTGGAGGAGAGATTGGGATTGAGGAAGCACCCAGATTAGGAAAGGATGTGTCCATTCAGGATGATTCATAAATATACGTTCTTGACTTTTATCAAATTTTTGTTTTCTCAAATTTATAGTTTAGCCTTTCCTCAATTATTTTGAATTATATAGAACTACTAGATAAGTTTGTCGTTGTCTTAAATGGTGTACACTCAAACTTATTTAAGGTTAGATCATGATGAACACCTAATTTTGAACTTGAATATGTTTGAATATTTGAGAACAAATTTTATCCCACATCAGAAAAGAGAAAGTTTCTAAATTTTCCTCGATTGCAGTCCTTTCTTTCTTGTCCAAGAATGACATAGTATTATATGAGAACATCTATTCCGTCGAAGAAAGAGAAGATAAGTAATTTTCAGAAGAATGGTATTTAAAATGGATATTTGTGAACCTTTTTAGATAATAAGTAGTTTTTTGGAAGAATTGCTTAATATGGAGATTTATGAGTCCTTTAGTTTGAAAGGGCATCGTGAAATTTGATTATACGACCATTGCAGAAGAAGATGATAAGTATTTAACTACTGAGGAGATTAGTATTTTATTGATGTGTAAATATGATCAAATAAAAACACCTGGGATGAGAATTACATCTAAGGATTTGGGACTTTATCCACAAGGAAAATTTTCGGAAGGATTTTGGACTGTATCCACAAGGAGATAAGTATATATTTGGAAGAATGACTTAATACATGGAGATTTGTGAATTATCTTCATACACAGTTCTATATTTATTTTCATATTATTATCTAACTCTAACACACATTTTGTTTTACCAAGAACACAATAACATCACTTGGGATGAAAATTTCACCTCAACGATTTGGGACCTTATCCAGAAGGAGAATTTCACCTCAAGTATTTGAGACCTTATCTACAAGGAAAATTTCACCTCAAGGATTTGGGACTTATCCACAAGGATTTGAGACTTTATCCACAATGAGATAAGTATTTCATTGGAAGAATGACTTAATATGG
>JASDQU010372625.1:3816-20709 GCA_032191745.1 Picea mariana
TTATATGGTATGTGGCGCGCGACCAAGGGCTGGGGCTAAGCCCCGGCCCGGTCGCGGCCCAAACCTTAACCATATACAATGTTAAATATAAAATTCACCACTTACATAGCAAGAAACACACGGTGGTGTGTTGGTTGGTAGCTACTTGCCAAGTCATTCCCCTACCCGGAGGTCACGGGGTCAACTCCGGCCAACGACAAAGTTTTATCCATATAACAAGTGACATGTGGCGCCCATGGATTGGGCCACGTGTCAACATACCATTATCCACCAAAGGACACGTGTCAAAAAATCATTCAACCACACCTGCCAATCAACATCTACCACATCACCACCTAACACATCATCGTACGGTCGTACGACCCTGCCACGTCAGACTGTACGAACTGTACGGACTGTACAATCAGCATCCCTTTTTTTGCCTATTTGACTTTATGAACAGATTGCAATATCTCTCGCTCTCGACGTCTGTTTGAGACGAAACGAGTTGCATTGGGTTTGCAATGATGAGGCCTACGCTCTCGTCTGGTTTAAAGAAATTCCAAGCACTTTGAATTTTTGAGCAAAATTTGATCCCCTGATCACCAACTGTTGAAACTAGCCTACATTCTATCATTCCAAACATGCATGTCCCACCCCATGAAGTGTGCCCCTTCTATGCTCAACAGTCCCTCAGCTTCCCCACTTCCCTTTCAGGCTTCAAAAACAAGCGAGATACGAAGTCTCATAGCCCTGTAGTTATTTCCCAGTGCACCAGGGAACAATTTCGAGTAGTTTCTCACCTAGAGAAACTACTCACGGGATTGACAACACGCTTATTCAACCATAGGCCTAACAACCTGCCTCTTCAACCTACAACAAAACTAGGTATAGGTACGGATGGTAGCATCCATGAGTGGGTGGTAAGAATCATGAAGGAATGATGAATCCCCCCAAATACACTAAGTATCTCTCTTTTATATGCATATTCCTTTTATGACACATGGCTCTCAAGGAACTCCCTTGTCATGTCCCCACTTTACAAACTTAATATATATTCATATCCATAACTTTAGCTTTAAGGAATATTAATATAATATTCCATTTGGATTAATCCCTTTAGCTTAGCCCCTTTCCTAGACTCTTATCTCCCTTACCCTTTCTAGTGGAGTTGATCCCCCCACACTCTTTTACATGGTTGGTCTGCAGCAGTGATGTGTTTTCATTAATATTTTCATGTGATTACATATTACAATGATGAATCATTGGCCATTTTAGCATCTATCTCTCCAGCCTAATAACCACGCAGGCACTCTGGCCTTAAAATAAATATACACAAAGGCACTTTGGCTGAAAAAATGCACACTTAATCCATTGTACACAAGACTAAAGATGGTGTGCACCCTTCCTTTATTGGAAAAACCTCACAGACTTACATAGGTGCATGATACATTATAAAATGTGCACACTCCTTTGGTATGATATTCCTATGCACTGACTCAATGCGCACAGAGCCGAACCAAATACCTTGTAACATCAACTCACCAGCTTATATGTAATAATCAAATTTACATTTACAATCAGTACCCATGACTCACTATCCTATATGTTAATTTACATATATATGTACAAGTGTGGTTCAACCTAGGGGTATTACATTCCCCTCCCCCTTATTTATGCATTGTCCTTAATGCATTGTATACATGTACATTCAAAATTATTCAAAAGGATCCAATTCATGACTTGGTGCTCTACTTTCAAGAACCAATTCATGTATTCATATTGTAGCTGGAAATTATTTGTTATGATCGATAGAGTTTCTTAAGGAAAGAATTCAGCTCATTATTCCATTTTACACACCCTCATGATTATATCTACCATGCCATAAGAATCCTTGAGTTTCCTCTTCCTTGTTTCACTCACCCTTCCAGGCTCAAGTATCCCTTCACTGCTACATAGTTCCTCAACGATCCGTCTTTCCAAGGCTTCCACACACAAGGAGAGTTCCAACTCATTACCAGAACCCCACCAAGGTTCTACATTAATAGGGTTCTAGTGTCTCCAACAATACTTGTCCTTCCCAAGAATTCCAACTTTAATAAATATTATCTCATCTATATCACACACATACAGTCATTATGAGATAATATTATAAAAAAATCATTTAGAAATTCAAATTCATTTCATAACGACATCCAACTTATTCCCAAAATATGAAATTCCATTTCATAATTTTCTTGGTTGTTCCAATAGCAGGCACCAATCTTTATTATGGATTTCTGTAGCACCATACTTGAGAACACTTTTTTCTATATTACTTCTTCTTTCAATCATCCAAGCAGATCATTAATATCTCTTGTACAATATACTATCACTGCAATATGTACACAAACTTATAAAGTTATTTTAGAATTGTCTATAGTTAACAATTCAATCACAACTATCAAGCAATTTATTAAATATAATGAAATTATCATTCTCTGCATGTGCATGTTCAACAATTATGCTTTTCCTTTTCTAACCATTATTACTATGTTTTTGGAACAAAAAATTATTATCGTTACTTCTCATGCGGCTACTTGACTTGCAACTTTCCTATTGCAATATCTAACATCCCCTGAAATGTCCTCAACTCCATGAGTTATTAATAATTGTAATAGTGCAACTGTTAGCATATTAATTTATGTTCAATAACAAATTTGCATGCATTCACAAAAACACATTCAAAAAATGCATTCAAGCATAACAATTCTATGATGCATAAGTGCAACTCTACCACTTACTATGCATGAGTGCAACTCTCAATGCATATCTCTTCAATGCACCCTTGCATTGATTTTCAAAATTTTTGATATATAAGTCATGTACCATTGGTAAATTGGAAAGTATGGCCAATTCCTTGACAAAGTATGGTCAAGGCCTTGACAATGTATGGCCAATGCCTTGACACATTCTCCTATTTCCTGCTCAAGTTCTTGGATGTCTTCCTTTTCGACTCAGACACTACACCAAGAATATAATTATGTGGTGTTCATTAGTGTTAGAAAAAATGTTGCAGTTCAAACATTATTTAGAAGTAGGAATTTCATCGGATATTTTTGTGGTACATAGCCTTTCCATAACCAACCATGTCATGGTCTCATACATGACTATATTTTCTGGTATCCATTCCTATAATAGGTTCATACTCTTCATTGCTTTGGTTATTAGCTCATAACCAATTAACTTGACATGCCACTATTTCGTTGTATGCATTCAAAAGCTAAGAAGATTATATAATTATTACACGCCTCCAACTTTTACCACGCCTAGTGAAATATAATTCCCATTAATTCATTCAAATAATACAATAATGTGATAAAATAAACTCTGTCTGAGGAAATTCTTACAAAAATTTCCTTTAGCAATTATGCAATAAAATTACATAAACTCATACCTGCATAACTACCATTAAATAAATTTAATTCCACCTCGCTAGCTGATAACAATAGAAGCTATCATGCCTCTGTTATAATCCATATAATCCACACTTCAAATTTATGTTGCTTCCTTGTATATGAAAAAACATTATTAGCAGCACTTGCATCCATGCAATAACTATCTCTTTCCTGGAAAAACAACCCTTATTAGCAACTTCATAATCATATATATAACAATTGCCTACTCCTAGTCATCATGTTATATATATTAACAATCTACATTTGTTACAACATATCTATATGCACTAATATTGCATCACTAGCATGCTCATGAATGCATATGCATTCCATTTTCCTGTACTATGTATGGTTGTACAACATGTCATAACTTAAGTGTTGCTACAATAAGTGTATCAACCTCTTTCTTCATGTATCATTTTGTTCTCTTATTGAGCACTTTTCTAGCTAAACTACTCTTGATCAGTTTTATATTTTCATCCATATAATATGATGATATGAACTTGAACCTCAATAATTTCATGGATCCATCTGACCAACACGTGCATGACCAAATTACATTTCCAACCATGCTTTCATATTGGATTTATATCTTCAACTTCTATTTACTCTTCTAGACAAAACTATTTCAGCCTTTCTTTGATTGAACATATCAACCCTTGTAGTTTATTGCACCATTCTCTTCTATTTTCTTAGCCATCCATCTTCAAACATGACCTACATAGTCAATTTTCAGCATTTTCAATGCTACCCCAATGTTTCTTTTTCCAATTGAGATGGCTTCTCCTCAACTTTTGATTCTTTTTCATTCGATAGCAAGCATAGAATCATTTTTCTTCTTCATTGTTCCTTAGTGGTTTATTTTCAGAAAAATCATCTCCATGGTTGAATCCTTTTGGATTGACATCCCAATGTACCTTGTCAATGCACTCATGTCTTTGGAATGTAATCAACATTCCTTTTCATAGCTATCACGGTTCCTCAAATGTAGCAGAAAACTCTATATAACTTGCTATACATCTAATGGTACCTATCCACTATATTTAATTACTTCTTAACTTCATCCAATCTCTAATGAACTTAGATTTGAGTAATTCCTCTACTAGGAGTTTGATTGCATCATTCTAGATACAATCTTCCCATAGTAAATTGGTTTACACATATTCCAACACTATTTACATATATGCACATTCATTTATTTACCATTAAAGTGGTGATCTCCATACCATGCTTCCACTGCACTACTATGATAATGATGATGGAAGTACTACCCCAAAACTATGTGACTATTCCTTGGAGATGTTATCCTTATCTCCATGCCTACAATCTAACTTCCTTTATTAAAATATGACATCTTGACATATCAATATTTTTTTTTTATCATATGACATCTTGACATATCTCGCCCCTAATGTATTGCCTTATATATACATTGGATTCTTTGGGAGTGCATGGAATTTCACTATTTCATTCACTACATGATCTATTCTTATTTCTAGATTTCATTGAGCACTTTGATTAACATGAGTGGATTTCTTGTAGTAGCTTCCCAGAACTTTATGGTTGTTCCTATATTCAGAACTTAACATAATTTAGTCTTGACTCTTGATCATCTTGTGAAATATTCTTGTCATAGAAATCTTGTCTTGAGTACCGCTTCTTATCTTTAACCAAAATTTCAATCCTCTCACTTGTTATGAAAAATATCTCTCCACACTTCCATGGTTTCAACTTAATGCATACCCAACACTCCTTGTTTATCATGAAACATGAATGGTCTCTTTATTTGATGCATGAGCATCACTCCAGCTGAGTGGCACGTCAGCAGCCAGTGCAACAACGCACTAGGAGGGAGCGGATCCCAAGGAGAGAGAAGCGCCAAATTTCTCATTTTTGAGTTTAAATATCAAATTTAATGTAAATTTAATATTGTAAGGCTCAAGGAAGAACAAGTCACTGTATTTGTATAGAATTCATTTAAAATCGCCTTTAATGGCTGACAGGTAGATAGATCTAGATCTGATTCGGACTAGATGTAAATTAATTATAATATTAATGTAAGTAGGTGGAGGAAGGCTCGAGAAGCCCCTCTTATGTAAAAAGATCAATTGTGTCGATATTTCGTAATGGGAGGATGTGAATGAGATAGAGAACATAGCATAGGAGAGGAGAGAAAGAAATGAGACTTTCTTGTAGTCCAGTCTTGTACACATTGTAAAGAGCATTCAAATTTAATGAAAGAAGATTTCCCTGCATATGAGTTTCTGTATGTGTGTTCTATGTGAATGAATGTATTTTCCGAATGTGTTTACTTTGTATATTTATGAATTTTGTTAGTTCATGTATGTTCCCTTTGCAAGAATAGACATAATTCCCTATCTGTGTGAGCTTTTGAGTGTTCTGGGCTCTCAATGCTAATGCAAGGAGTGCATGCCAAAGTTGTTGAAAAAACTTTGTGAAGCCAACGCAAGGAGTGTGTTAGAACTCAGTTTTGAGTTTAGTAAGAGCGTGTAGGTGGGCACACCATAAAAAGTCACAATATCAGAAGGAATAGTGCAAGGAGTGCATAGAGCTAGTGCAACGAGTTTAATTACACTCATAGCAGTGTAAAATATCAGAAGGGAAGGTTGTGCAAGGAGTGCACACCAGAGTTACTGAAAAATCGCCTTTGTATAGAATTCATTTAAAATTGCCTTTAATGGCTGACAGGTAGATAGATCTAGATCTGATTTGGACTAGATGTAAATTAATTATAATATTAATGTAAGTAGGTGGAGGAAGGCTCAAGGAAGAACGAGTCACTGTATTTGTATATAATTCATTTAAAATCGCCTTTAATGGCTGACAGGTAGATAGATCTAGATCTGATTCGGACTAGATGTAAATTAATTATAATATTAATGTAAGTAGGTGGAGGAAGGCTCGAGAATCCCCTCTTATGTAAAAAGATCAATTGTGTCGATATTTCGTAATGGGAGGATGTGAATGAGATAGAGAACATAGCATAGGAGAGGAGAGAAAGAAATGAGACTTTCTTGTAGTCCAGTATTGTACACATTGTAAAGAGCATTCAAATTTAATGAAAGAATATTTCCTTGCATATGAGTTTCTGTATGTGTGTTCTATGTGAATGAATGTATTTTCTGAATGTGTTTACTGTGTATATTTATGAATTTGTTAGTTCATGTATGTTCCCTTTGCAAGAATAGATATAATTCCCTATCTGTGTGAGCTTTTGAGTGTTCTGGGCTCTCAATGCTAATGCAAGGAGTGCATGCCAAAGTTGTTGAAAAAACTTTGTGAAGCCAACACAAGGAGTGTGTTAGAACTCAGTTTTGAGTTTAGTAAGAGCGTGTAGGTGGGCACACCATAAAAAGTCATAATATCAGAAGGAATAGTGCAAGGAGTGCATAGAGCTAGTGCAAGGAGTGTAATTACACTCATAACAGTGTAAAATATCAGAAGGGAAGGTTGTGCAAGGAGTGCACACCAGAGTTACTGAAAAATTTTAGAGTCAATGCAAGGAGTGCGCAAGAGAGTCTGGAAAGTATAGGAATCAGGAGAGTTGAGTGAAAGGAGTGCACAAGACAACACACTACTAAAGTGTCGGTGAATCTCATAAGGAAGAGTACAGACATCCAGGGGGGTTGCTGAAGGAACACTCTGATAGTGTTCAAAATCTCAGGAGAAAGAGCACAAAGTGCTAGGAGAGCACAATAAGTCATGTGAAAAGAACAAAGGGATTGAACCCTTTGAAACTGAAGAGTTGAAATATCAGGAGGAATATCGTGAGTGCAAGGAGGTAATGAGAAGTTGTTGAAAAGAAAAAAGGGTCGAGCCCCTTTGAAGTTTGATAAATTAAAAGCTCAGGAGAGATAGTGCAAGTGTGCACAGAGTCTCTGCAAGGTGTGCAAAGACCGAGAAAATTTTGAGTTCCATATTTTGGGAGATGCACAAGGAGTGTGTAGGTGACATTCAAAGGTCCCAAGTTCAGAATATATGGTGCAAGTACACGCAAATCCCTGTAAGGAGTGCAGAAGGAAAAAACATTCTAAGTTTCAGACTACAGGAGAAGAGAAAGTGTGTTCTCACACTTCATCTAAAGTGTTGAGCAAGCTCAAGAGGATTAGCAGTTTTGAATTGAAATAAGAGGCCAAGGATTCAACCCTGTAGAAGAAGATTCAAAGGGAAATCCTTTGAGAATTTGAGAAATCCTTTGTTGGAAGGAAAGAGAAGCCATAGAAGAGGATGAGGAAGCTACAACAATAATTGTATTAGCTATAAGATTTTTTCTGGGCCATTGGATCAACCCCAGACGAGAGAAGGAGTGCATAGAAAAAGGAGAAAAGATCCCAACCATCGGATCTGAGCACAAGATCTTGAGTCATTTATCTCATAGTTAGAAGATTCGACACTCTGAGAGGAATTGACCTTGGAGTTTCTAGGAGGAGAAATCCTAGAACCTCTGAAGTCATGTAGTAGATCTACATTGTAGATCAAGGGGAACGAGTGTGAGTCATTGAGCCTTGAGTGATTCGAGAGTTCGATGGTCTGGGAGAATTTGGGTGTGGTTGCACAAAGGGAATAAAGTCCCGAAGTCCCAAAGCCTAGAGAATATCTTGACCATTGGCATCAGGGATACGTTTCAACAGATCGCCGAATGTTTGGAGTTAAGAAGTCTGGGAGATTGTGTGGAAACGTTGGCTTGCAGCACAAATCTCCAGAGGCCTGAGGCCCAGAGTAAATCTAGACCATAGATATAGGATGAACCGAGACCGTATATCCCCAAGATATCCGTAAATTCGACATTCGGGTGAAAGTGGGTTCCAAGGTGTGAAAAACCATGAAGCCTAAATCCCAGAGTAAGTGTAGACCATTGATTTGAGATAGATTTCAGCCATGTAATCTGAAATTTTAGAGTTATCACATTCAGGGGTATTGCATGTTAGAGCTGAGGAAAATCCCGAAGCCTGGACCCCCAGATTTACTGTGAGTCGTAGATCTCGTCACAGAGTGTGGACCACTGATCCCATATATGTTCGAGAATTTGCGAGTTCAACATTCAGAGGAATTGAGGTGTTGTATTGTTGAAACCTCTGAAGTCCGAAGCTTCGGAGCACAAAAGTATAAACGTTTTGGTTAGTGCTTGGTTCTAGCCCATGATCACATGCGATTTTTGCCGAAGTAAAGGGGATAGCACTGAAATTTGATAATAAAGGAGAAGGGGGATTAGAGAAAGTGCCTTCAAGTCTTTGTGGGACCTGCACAAGGAAATTAAGAACCATTGAACATTAAGAGAGGATCCAACAGGGATTCAAGAGCTAATTCATTTCCTATGTGAATGATTCTAGAATGATAGGTCGTGTGAGCTCCAGGTGAAGGTGGGGGTTTTCATCAAGTGGAATCAGAGCTCAAAAAATATTTTTTATGAAACCATCAAGTGGTATCATAGTTCAGAAAATATTTTTTCTGATACCATCAAGTAGTATCAGAGTTCATTTTTGTTTTCAGACAATAGGCAAAGGAGGAGAGACAAAGTATTGACACTCTATGTGAAGACTGTTTGCAAGTGTGTAGCAGACAGTAGATAGCTAGGTGGGCTAAAAGAAAAGGACCAATTGTGTTCTTGAATAAGAGGAGATTCTATGGTACTCTTAAGGTGGGAAGCTGGAGTACGGGATCAAGAGAGAAAGGAGTGCTCAGGAAAAGGAGAAATCGCAAGGTGTGCACTTACACTGAGAAGGAGTGTAAAAGGTCAGAGAAGGTTCCAGCAGGTGAACCAAGAGGCTAAGCGAGGAGAATCTTGGAAGAGGATGACAGTAGCTCACAATGAGGAAGTGGAAGCTCATGAAGGAGAGGATAAAATGGCTGCTGAAGGCCATAGACAAGGTCCAAGAGGAGACTGCAAGAAGATGAGCATAGAGGAGATATATAAAGAGCTCAAGGAAACCAAAGAGGAGCTCGACATATTGATGATGAAATGGAAGAGCATACAAAAAGGAGAGAAATAAAGTTGGAGGTATGAGTGGCCCATGAATAAGAAACCAAAGTGGCCTATCCAAAAATTAATTTCAAGGAAGCAGAAGTAGATGTTGAGGAGGTTCTCGAGGAAAGATAAAAACCTCAATGACATAGAGGAAGAAATGGTTTGCATCTGTGAACCAAAATATGGATATATCATTGGTGATGAATAATGGAGATAAGATGGAGACCTCATATATTTCCAAGAGGGAAATGAGAAGAGGCTAGTTGAATATCTCATAGACTACCAGGAGGGAAAAAAGGAAAAGTTAGGTTGTCAGTTGGGAAAAGAGGAGATGAGAATGTCTAAGATTCTTAGGAAATCAGAGAAGAGTTCAAGGAAGAAAGGAGCGCTGATAGAAAATAAGAGGGAGGTGAGACTGTCTAAGAGTCTCTAGAACTCAGAGAAGAGTTTGGATAAACAAGGGGTGCTAACAGGAGAAGAGGAAGATCAAAGGTGCATTCTGATCATTGGGGGAATCAACATATTCCTGCCAAGAATCCTAGCAGGAGCCAGTGCATGTGTTTCACATGAGGAAGTGATGCAGGAGGCATCCAGAAAAGAGGCCATGGGGTCAATTTTGTTTTAAACTAAAAATTTATGTGATACAGGTGTAGAAGAAGAAAGACATCCATTAGAGACTATCGTGGAGGAGGATAAGGATCAAACATTGACATCTACCCAAGAAATGAAATAAGAGGAGGCCCACACATTTGTGAGACAAATAAATATTCAAGAGGAGTGTTCAGATAAAATGCTCACTCAGTCGGAGACATAGTTGAAGATGTTGGAGGATTGGTTAAGCAATCCAGAGACAACGAAAGACTACTAAAAGGATGCGGTCATGAAAAATGGAGAAGAATTCCATATTGAGGAGAAATTGGATGAATCTGGACTTATACCAGCACAAAGAGATGAAAGAAGAACATAGGAACTTGAATAAATAAAACTATCATGGGAGATGGCTGAGAAACAACTCAGTAATATTGTTGTAGAATTGGAGTCTACAGTGGAGTGGAAAGCAAATGCCAGAGGAGATGAAGTTATCATGGGAGATCAGAATGATCTTCCCTTTGATTTGTATGAAGAATTGGAATCCATGGGAGAAAGAGTAATAACCCAGATTAGGCTCATCCAACAGGTCAAGTTGGAGATTGATGAAGAGGAGGAGATGTAGCAAAGAAAAATGTAGGAGAGGAGCCAACCCATGGACAAGCTCAACAAGGAGATAGACGACATAAGGAGGTTGATGCTAAAGTCAGAAAAGGAGACAGTTAACAATAGGTGGAGGCTGAAAAGAATAAATTATAGTGGAAGAATTAATGGGGAACTGCAACATAAAATCTAGAGACCAGGAGGAGTGCCTACAGTAGTAGCAGAACAACAACGACAAGGCATAGGAGCAAGTGGACAACTCCAAAGTGAAGTTTGGGACCCAAGAGGATCTCAACAACACTAGTAGAAGACGATCCATGAGAAGGAGCTCATGATTTTTTTATTAGAGGATTATGATGTAGGAGCATCACTCCAACTTAGCGGCGCATCAACAGCCAACGCAACAACACACTAGGAGGGAGCGGATCCCAAGGAGAGAGAAGCGCCAAATTTATCATTTTTTAGTTTGAATCTCAAATTTAATGTAAATTTAATATTTTAAGGCCGAGTCACTATATTTTTATAGGATACATGTAAATTTTCCTTTAATGGATGACAGGTAGATAGATCTAGATCTGATTTGGACTAGATGTAAATTAACTGTAATATTAATGTAAGTAGGTGGAGGAAGGATTGAGAAGCCCCTCTTATGTAAAAAGATCAATTGTATCGAGATTTCATAAGGGGAGGATGTGAATGAGATAGAGAATAGAAGAGAGGAGAGGAGAGAAAGAGCCAAGACTCTATTGCAGTCCAGTCTTGTACACATTGTAAAGATCATTCAAATTTAATGAAAGCATATTTCCCTACATACAAGTTTATGTAAGTGTGTTATGTGTGAATGAATGTGTTTACTATGTATATTTATGAATCGTTTTAGTTCATGTATGTTATGTTTGAAATAATACATATAATTCCCTATCTGTGTGAGTTTCTGAGTGTTCTAGGTTCTCAAGGCTAGTGCAACGAGTGCACACCAGAGTTGTTGAAAAACTTATGTGAAGCCAGTGAAAGGAGTGAACTAGAACTCAGTTTCGAGTTTAGTAAGAGCATGCCAGGTGGGAAAACTAGAACAAGTCACAAGATCAGAAGGAATAGTGCAAGAGGTGCATAGAGCGATCACAAGGAGTGCACCTACACTCATAGAAGTGTGAAATCTTAGAAGGGAAGGTTGTGCAAGGAGTTCACAATAGAGTTACTGAAAACTCTGAGAGCTAGTGTAAGGAGTGCGCAAGAGATTCTTGAAAGTCCATGACTCAGGAGAGTTGAGTGTAAGGAGTGCACAAGAAAACATACTTCTAAATTGTGAAGCTCAGAAGGAGGAGCACATATAGCTAGGGGGTTGTTGAAGGAACACTCTGATAGTGTTCTAAAGCTCAGGAGAAAGAGCGTAGAGTGCTAGGAGAGCACAATAAGTCATATGAAATGAACAAAGGGAATAAACCCTTTGAAACTGAATATTTTAAATCTCAGGAGGAATATCGTGAGTCCCAAGAGGGAATGAGAAGTTGTTGAAAAGAAAAAATGGTCGAGCCCTTGTGAAGTTTGAGAAATTACAAGCTCGGGAGAGATAGTAAAAGTGTGCACAGAGTCTCTGCAAGGTGTGCAGAGATCGAGAACCTTTTAAGTTCCATATTTTATAAGAAGTGAAAAGAGTGTGCAGGTGATCTTCAAGGGTCCCAAGTTCATAAGAGATAGCGCAAGTATGCGTAGAGCCCTGTAAGGAGTGAAGAAGGAGAAAACGGTCTAATTTCCAGACTATAGGAGAAGCGAAAGTGTGCACTCACACTTCATCCAAAGTGTTGAAAAATCTTAGGAGGAGTAGAATTTTCCAAACGCATGCAGAGGATAAGGAGTCATCCCTACCGAAGAATATTCAAAGGTGAAGCCTTTGATAATTTGATAAATCCTTCATTGAAAGGAAAGTGCAACCGCAACATAGGAGGTGGAAGATATAACAACTAATAGATTGGATGCAATATTTGATTTGGTCCATTGGATCAACCCTAGATGAGAGGAGAATTGCACAAGAAATGTGAACAGATCCAAACCATCGGATCTAAGTGCAAGATCGTGAGTTGTTGATATCACAGTTCAGAGATTCGACACTCTGGGAGGAATTGACCTTGGAGTTGCTAGGAGGATAAATCCATGAAGCTCTGAATTCCCGTAGTGGATATACACCATAGATAAAGGGGGACAAGTGTGAGTCATTGATCCCCGAGTTATTTGGGAGTTCATTGGTCCAAAATAATTTGGGTGTGGTTGCACAAAGGGAATAAAGTTATGAAGTCTCGAAGCCCAGAGAAGATCCTGACCGCTGATGTCAGCGATACGTGTCAACAGATCACTGACTGTTCGAAGTTCCACAATATGGGAGCTTGTGTGGAAAAGTTGTCTTGGGGTAGAAATCCTTGAAGGCCCGAAGTCTGGAGTAAATCTAGACCATAGATCTAGGACGGAGCGGGACCATAGATCCCAAAGCTATCCAAAAATTTGGCAGTCGACGATTTGGGGGAAAGTGGGTTCCAAGGTGTGAAAAACCTCGAAGCCTGAAGCCTGAAGCCTGGAGTAGGCATGGCCTGTCGATCTGACATAGATGTCAGCCACCCGATACGCAAGTTTGGAGTTCACATCTTCGGGGGTATTTCATGTTAGAGTGGAGGAAACTCCCGAAGCCTGGAGCCCCAGAGTTACTGTGAGCCATAGATTTTAGTGCAGAGTGAGGACCATTGATCCCATATCTATTCAAGAATTCAAGAGTTCAACATTTAGAGGAATTGGGGTGTTGTATTATTGAAACCTCTGAAGTCTAAATCTTAGGAGCACCAAAGTAGCGCCCTTTTGGTTAGTGTTTGGTTCTATCCCATAGTCACATGATATTTCCATCGAAGTAAAGGGGCTAGCGTCGTAATTTGATAATAAATGAAAATGGGGCTTAGAGAAAGCGCTCATGGGTCTTTGTGGGACCTGCACAAGGAAATTAATGGCCTGTGAACATTAAGAGAGGATCCAATAGGGATCTGAGAGATAATTTAGCTCCTATGTGAACGATCCTAGAACCGGATGTCGCACGAGCCCCAAGTGAAGGTGGGGGTTTGCATCATTCTTTCTCAACATCCCCAATTGATATGCATATTTGTCATCTTGAAATATTTTCCAAATCATAGCTCCATTAAAATTCTTCTATATTTCTTAGTGAGTATAGAAATCCTCAAATGGTATCTTCCTCAAGAAATCATTCCACATTTTGAAGATCTGACCCTGTCTTGTTCTTCATACCTGAAGATACCACTTGATAGACACAATTTGCTGTGAATTATCATCATCATTAATATTTGCAACACATCTATCATATAAGATCACTATTCTAAAAAATTAGGTTAATGCAAGCATACAACAACAATTGTTAGTTAAACCCACACAACACCATTTCGGTAATGTAACACCCCAAGTTTTGAGCCCCGTTTTAAATACTGTATTGTTACAATGATGAGAGGCTAGAGTGCCCAAGAAATGTAATGTTTTGATCGCTATCAATAATAGATACATCGATGGCTTATAGACGGAAAAGGACTAGAGTTATAGAGGGCTATCATTCCACACAAGAGGGGGCTTGAGCAATGATGACTTTAGGGGCTAAATTTCGCTCATGGGCTAATTTTCCATGTTTTTTTCCAAAAACGAGTTTCGCTATTTTAAAAATGATTCGTCCAAATTCTATAGGATAAATTTATTTTACCTTAAAAATCACAATTTTTTTATAAAAACTATATAAAATACTTAGAAATTTGAATATTTTTACAAAAATATCACCAAACATTTATAGTTGACATATGAAGGATTAGTAAGATTCACCAAGGTTTGTACATTTTAAAATAAATTTCCATCCTTAAAATCATCTTTGGGCTTGTGGGGATAAATGTTATTACCTATTCTAATTACCCTTTTGTCTAAGGGAGTGGATCAATTACATGAGCTTCTTGGGGGAGGCCAGGAGGTTCTTGATTCCCCACAAAATACTTAAACCCACCCCTGGACTATTGGGGGGATTGGTTGATTGTACGTTCACTCATTTGCTCGTTCTCTCCTTCATACGCTTATTCGCTCGTCCACTTTCTCACGGGTTCATGTGTTCATTCAATTCCTCACTCGTCCATTCATCCTATCCTTACCTATCAGTCATTGATCCATCCTCACCTGCGTCTTGGCTTGGTAAAGGGAAACAAACTTCCAATGATTAGCCATGGTATTGTTGGCGATAGTGTTTGTTGGTATAATCTAGCCATGTCTTAAGTCCTGCATGTCTRAGATGCGTTGGCCTATGTCCAACATTGTTCACAGYTGCGAGTCCTAAGAGTTCCAACATTGAGATTCTAGACCAGTTTCGCTGGAGCCCAAAGTAAGGAGAAGGAATGTCYGAGGGACTGCGTGGCAGAGAAGGGTGGAGGTCCATTCTCTTGGGTGGTGCAAGCTGGATAGAAGAGATCTAGGTACTTAGATTGTTGTGAGTGTTGGGAAATATTGTGAGAGCTTGAGTGTTGACTGGTTTGGGGAAGCCAAGTAACACTCTAGAACCGTCCTTRTGGATTCATAGCCTTGGCTCAGGGGTGACACTGTTGTTGAGATTTGGACCAGTAGTGTCTATGGTTGGGTGGAACATCCTTGGTCTGCAGCCAGTTCGTGTCATGTTTATAAAGATAAGTTCTCTCTGTTATGGTATTATTTACCTGTATATGAATGTATTCCACTGTGTATTTATTTATCGTTTAATTGAATCTTTATAATATGCATGCTTGCTGGTTATTGTTTTGCATGTCATTAAATATTTTCTTTTTATGTGTCCTTATTAATTTAAAAGGTTTGCATAAGAGAAATAAGTCCAAGGTTGGGATTGAAGATGGTGTACTTCATCCTATGAGTGGTCTGGGTGTATTACATATTGGTATCAGAGCTTCTGGCTGAAACATCAGACCGGTATGGGTCGGGTCTGTTGGTCAAAGTGTCGTGGTTGATATTGAATTTTGACCTTGAATTTGAAAAGCTCAGGAGGAATGGAATTGTAGAATCTATGCAGGATATAGAACGTCAAATATCCTTTGTAAGAAATTCGAAGGATCGTGACCATCCCTTTCGAATTTAGGAGCGATTGCCACTGTGGGAATCAAGAAATATACAAGATCATTGGATCAAAGGGTAGGTGAACAAGGGTCGTCCAATGAAAGAGAAGAAAAGTTTAAGTCACAACCTTCATATCTCATTAGAGAGAGATCGATGGCTAGGAGGCATTGCGGGGACCCAAGTTGCATGGGAGTTAATTCCCCAAGGCAGTCCTACAATCCAAATCACGGTTTCACCGAGGGGTTACGTGTCAGCATCAGAAGAATTGTGGGGCGAAAGGAGGGTTACTCCAAACCGCCAATGCATGACCCCAAAAATTGAAAGGCATTAAGTGATGTGACATCTTAGTGCTCGAACATCGAAACTTCGAATACCCAAAGTAGATCCAACCGTTGATTGAAGTGGACATGTGGTAGAAGATCCTGTACTCTAGAAGATAACTACTTCGGAAGAAAGACGCATGCAAAAATCCAAAACTCCCAAAGGCTCGAAGCCTAGAGTTCATCTGGACCGTCCATCAACAAGGACACATGGCACCAGATCTCTCACTTCAGAGACTTAGTACTCCGAAAGGTTTTGCAGAGAAAATCACTAAGGAAAGAATTACGCGAAGTCCCAAAGTAATTGAGGACCATTGATCTAAAATAAAAAAGAACCGTTGATATTTGCAGAAGTATCTCCTGAAGTCCCAAAGTCTGGGGTTAATATGGACTGTTCGATAAGGGAGACACATGTCAATAGATTGGTCAGTTCAAGAATTAGGAGTTCGGGAGAATTGGAGGTGTGGTAGTGTGGAAACTCCCAAAGCCCGAAGTCCCAAACCATGAAAAGATGAAGTGGTGGGGAATGATGAAGTCTCCTGGAGGTGTTATGGACCCTGGAATTTTGAAGTGATGTGGCTCGTGGAAATCACTTTGGATGACATGGAAACATGGGATGTGTGCCATGTGTCAATGAGTTTTGAACTTGTAGAGGATTGAAATGTCAGTTAGAACATGACACGCGTCACCCGCCTGATTGGGCCACATGTCCGCTTCTAATATTTCACCACGTGGAGACTCATCATGCAGTGCAGAGACTAGGCACTCCGGAAGAAAAAGATGCGATAGTTTGTGTTGGGTTAAGAAATCCCAAAGGTAGGATTACATATCGACCATTGATCTGTGAGAAGAAACGCAT
>JASDQU010372626.1:0-25708 GCA_032191745.1 Picea mariana
CATGAAAGTGGCTGGTGCATTTGTTAAGCCAAAGGGCATGACCAACCATTTGAAGAGACCTTCTTTAGATTTAAAGGTTGTCTTTCATACATCAGTTGGCTCAATGGGAACCTGGTGGTATCCATACTTTAGGTCAATCTTGCTGAATAACTTTTCCCCCTTGATTTGGTCAAGAAGGTCATCAATCCTGGGAATTGGGTACCAGTTCCTGACTGTAATTTTGTTTAGGGATTTGTAATCAGTGCAGAGTCGCCAAGTCCCATATTTATTTTGCACCAGTACAATTGGACTTCCACAAGGGGAGGCGTTGGTTCTGATGTCCCCCTTTTAAATAAACTCTTGGATCTGATGCCTGATTTCGTCATTTTCCATCAACAAGCGACGATAGACTGGTCCATTAGGTAGAGGTGCACTAGGGGATTAGATAAATTGGATGCTTGACTTGGCAGTGCATTGGTACCCTGATGGGTGAGGATAATATGTACTTGTATTCTTCCACAATCTCGTCCACTTGCTTCTAATACAAAGAGAGTCTCTGTGTAGAGGCCATGGATGTGGCGACGACCTTCTGCTTACTATGAACACAGATAAAAAAAAGATGAACTTCCCGGTCTGTGAAATGACCTTATTGCATTTCTTAGCAGAGATTAAAGAAATAACGGTAGGTGACACTACCTTTGGTATGCTGTACAATTGTCTACCCAAAGTAATAATAACACTATGGGGTCTAGACTCATACGTAGCATGACGCTTCCACAAATATGGTTTTCCTAAAAGAAATCACAAACTTCAAGGGGATAAATATCACACAATAACTCACCTTTGAAAGGCTTTATTCCATAGGGAAGACAACATTGTTGGTTGACATGGAGATCTCTTCCTTGGAGAAGCCAGCTGATGGTGTAGGGTTGTGGGTGTGATTTCGTTGGTAGGTCTAGCCGCTTGAAGACCTGTATTGAAATCAGGCTCTTCTGACTGCCGCTATCGACAATGAAATGAAGTGGAGCCCACTTTACCCACTTTTGTGAGTGAAAGAGGCATCCCCGTTCCTCTGGTTCTTCTAGTTCGCTTAGCCAGACTTTGGTGGTAGCGACAATGGCACTTGGTTCAACATCAATAATATGCTTCCCTCCTTCAAAATTTGATTCGGAATTGGATTCAGGCTCTGACTCGTAAGCCTTCATCTTGACCACGAGTGACTGCTTGGAGTGACATTATTTAGTGTTGTGCCAAGGGATTTTATGGTACTCACACCATTTTCCCATGTCCTTCTTCATCGTCTCATTTTCCTTCTTGTTCTGTGGCCTGGACTGGTTGTCCTGAGAGTGGCCATATTTACTCTATCCCTTGCTATGTGGTTTGGGCCCCCCTTTTCCCTTCTCTGACTGTGAGGAGTTTGAAAATCCAAATTCTTGCCTCTTTTTCTTAAATTTCTGCTTGATCTTGCAAATGTATCTATAAGTTGTACCCAATGAGGTGATGTCCAAAAGTCCATTTATGTTTGGATGTATCTATGCAAACAATCGCAATATTTAAGCACCAGATGTCACTCAGAGTCTTTGATACCCAATTTGGTGCGCAAGGTATGGAAAGTATTGGTGAAATATAGTATTGTCTGGTCCCTTTCTTGACGCAAGGTGGTCCATCTGGTGTACTAGTCCCTGTAGCTTCCAATAGGGTAGTATTGTTCTTTAATGGAATCCCAAAAGGAATCCCATGTAGGGTAAATCAAAAATATTGTAGATTCCTTGATGGCCCTTTGCTCAATGTAAGTGTCCCACTAGTCCTTAACACGGGGGATGACCTTGAGGAGTGCAAAAGTAATCTTTTCCCCATCGAAAAAATTGTGGACCAAAAAATACCCTTCAAGAAAATTCAACCATTTATCTACAACATCTGCATCTATCAGTCGTTCAAATAATGGAATATCAAAATTTACCTGTACCTTGAAGGGGGTTGCATGGCCACTTGATGAATATGCTTCTCCTGTGGGCTTTCGCCGAAGGATCTACGCAAAGTTGTCCATCATTTTGTTCCTTTTTCGCACAAGGGAGTCCTCGAGAAACATTTTAAAAGGATCTCCTGCTCCATCATATTTCTTTTCGTCTCCCATGGGTTGTTGTCGAGCTCGACGTGAGCGATCTTACAACAACTCGATTGGTTTGAGTCCCAACTTCTTGTACCCAAATCTTGTCAAGGACATGCACGAAGAGAAATAAATGAAGAGCATATCGATTTGATACCACTGATTCGGATTTAGGAGTGGAACAAACTGATTAACAGACTGAATACAATAAACACAAAGATATGAATAAAAACACAGATATCTAGTGAACAATATCTTCTATTGAATAAATGAAATAGGCTGAAACTGTAAAACTGCATAACTAAAAAACTTGCTTGAATGCTGGTAGCTATCTCTAAGAAGATATGTGGCTGCTACATGCATCCGTCTAAGAAGAATGATTACAATGAGGCTCCAAAGTCCTTTTTGATATTACTCATGAATTCCAAAACCCTAGACATCCAAAAACCTAACCCTAGAAGTTGAAGGGTCAAAAGTCATACGGGCCCCTATGGGTAAGTTGGTACCTCAACTTCTCGGGGTCGTAACTTTTTCATACGACCTTCATTTTAGGCACGTGATAGCCCACTGGAAATTTCTTTTAGAGAGCTATACATTCCATCGTCAAACTTTGAATCCATCTACAATTTGACTATGGCGAGCCAAGAAAACATTGTTTAGGGCTTGAAAATGACCTTGGAAGTACAATAAGATGTGTTGACATGAAAACATACAAAATAATCTAGTTGGATTAGGTGAGAGGCCACCAGTATACACTTGGAAGATGTGTAGGGCTTCAGACAAACCCATAAGTGTAGAACCCACAATTACAAAGAAGTACAATAGAATGTACTAAGCTAAAAACGGACAAGAGGAGCCAGTTGGAATAGGTGGGTTGCCACTGATATCCACCTGGATCAATCCGCCCCCTTTAGGAAGCAATGGTCTCCATTGCATTGATTTCTCCCATCAAGTGAGGAAAATTCTGCTGGATTTGGCCGTGGATGAGCCAATTTCCTTGGTGGAGGAGCTGCCTTGCCTTGACAACCCGATAAAGTTAGATCCCTTTCTAGGAAGTATCCTTGACCTATGTGTACACTATCTAACTAGTGGATGCTTGTTCCATGCAGTCAGGGTTGAGATATGTTGTTGTCCGTTGTTCTTTGATCTCTGAGGTGTCCAACAATGGTGGAAAATATGGTCGTAAGAGGTCCACATTGAACATTGGGTGCAGGCCAAGGAAGGGTGGAATGTTGATCTCAAAACAATTGCTACCCACAACCTTGGTGATAGTGTAAGGACCATAATGAAGTGGGTAGATCTTCTGATGGGGCCCTAGAGATGCTCCTTCTGCAAATGTAACCAAACTTTTTCTCCAACCTGAAATTAGTATGATACCCTATTGGCCCTTGACCAAGTTTTGAGGATCGTTGGTCATGTTTGACATATTTTTGGGACTTCGAGAGGTTGTTAAAGGTGGAGCGCAAGATGAAGCAGAGATCGTAGGATATCGTCCCCTCTTTATGGATTTTTGGGTTTTTGTGTCATGTAACGGGTATTGGGGATGTTGGCCCATAGGTTTACCCATGCCAAGGCCTATTTTTTAATATATAAATAGAAAGCTAGGAGATGTAAGTAGTGACTGGTGGCTGAGTGCTAGTAATAGCTATGTGTAAGAAGACGTGATTAAGACTTTCAGAGCTAAGTGCAAGTCATCTGTAGTGCTTTGTGCACAGACTGTGTAAGGCTCTATGCCTAGATCTACTTGGGGAAGGAGGATCTGGTGAAGTGCGTGAAAATATTCTATCCTATTTAGAGTATTATTCTAGTGCTTTGTTCCTGTAAGAAGCTTGACAAAAGATAATAAAAAGAAGAAGATTTGGTGGACGTAGCCCCAGGGTGGGGGTGAACCACGTATATCTTGTGTTATGGTTTCTTTGTGCAATGTATTGATGTGTTTACTTGTTTAGATGATTTGATATAGATGAATGATAGATATATCTGTTGATGATACGTGATTAATAATATGGATGAATGCTATATCTGACCCATGTGGATGTGCTCATTGCTTGAACATACTAGATCTGGTTGAATACTGCGATGCTCTGTAATTAGGGTTTTGTCTGCGAAGTAGATACTGGTTTAATACTGATGAACTGTAATTGCTAAGTTCTTTGATAAAGTGTTATAATCACATATCTGTGTCCCAGCAAAGGTTGCAGACATATGAGTCCTTCAACTACCCCTGCTTCTACCTCAGGTGAGACTTCATTTGCTTCACATGTGTTGCCGAAAGGGCTAGTAGTTAAGGTTTTGTTGTTGCGCTCTTGAGCATTGAACCCTGGGTCTGCCCTTGTGCCAACAAATGGTTCCATTTCCGGGACCTAAAACTGTGATTGCTGGGGACTGAGGAAGAAGAAGCTCTGTGTGAAGATCTGATCTGAAACTGGGATTGCTAGGAGCTGAGGAAAATAAAGAAATCTCTATGCATAGATCTGTTGCTTGACTTGCGAAGCTCTGTGTTAAGGAAGGAGGCGGATATGAAGAAAAGAGGTAAGATCTGAATTCTTTGTGCTCTAATAGAGGTAAGAATAGTGAAAAATTTTAGACCTGGAAGCTTTTTTCTCTACCAAAAGTAAGATAAGTAGAAAATTTTATTTCAAGAATATGGATCTAGGTATGTTTGATAAATTTTGTCCTAGCCTGAAAACTAGGGCACAACTAGAAGAAAGAAGATTTGATATGAGTAGATTTGATAAGAATAGTGAAAGATATGTTATTCCTATGCATAGAAAGAATGTTTGGAATAATAAACGGATGCAAGATCCTAGAAAGAATTTTTTGCAGGTTAGCTATTGTGACCCTAGTGCATAGTATAGGAAAGGTTGGGAATCATTTAAGATAAAGAGGGGATTAACTCTTTGTTACAGTTGCAGAAGAATTAGACATATTGATAAGGAATGACCTAGTAGAAGACCTAGTTGTCTTTTTTGTAAAGCTATGGATCATGAATTTTTGGATTTCCCTAGAATGATTGCTAGACTTGAAAGCATGAATATGGAACAAGTAGACCTTGAGAAAGGTCAAGAAACTAAAACCATGGCAGAACCCAAGAAGGAATCAAAGACTGTACTATTACAGATGAAATAAACCTTGAATAACCATAGAGATACTAATCTATTAGAGATCTTAAAAGAGAAAGAGAAAATAGAAGTAAGAATAGGAGACTTCGACATTGACTGTATTCTAGATGAGGAAACACAGGTGAATATAATGCAAAAATAACTTGGCAATTTTAGGAAAGCCTGCTATGATTCCTTCATTAGGAGGAATAGGATTATTTAGAGGAAAGATGATAACCCTATGTGGAAGACTTACCCAGATATCTATGAATGATCATGGAACTTTGAAAGAAGAAGATTTTGAAGTTGTTAAATTTATTGAGAACAACGCCCCATTTGCTATGTTACTAGGAAAAGCTTAGATTAAAAAGGATCAGGCTAGAAGGAAAGAAGAAGAAGTCTTAGAGCAGAAGAAGTCTTAGAGCAGAATAAGCAAGAATTAAAAGATTTCATGACTAGGAGGATCACACACTTGATTAAAGAACAGGAGAATAGATTGTAGCTATTTAGAACCAGAAACTTGGACGTTGAATTTGAAAGAACACAGGAAGAATCACAAAAGATCGAAGCACCTACCCCAGATAGAGAAGAATTATTTCCCCTAAATCCTAGGAAAGAATCTCAACAGTGTGAAGTTACTATTCCAAGAGGAGATAAGAATTAGAATCGAAAGAGGAATATCGAGACGAAGCTCACTGGAAAGAAGGCTAGAAAACTAAGTAAGAAGAGAGAAAAGATCGAAAAATTATAGATGGTTCCAGAGGGAACTTTGTAGAAGGAAAATTTGCAAAATTGGAACTTCGCCCAGATAGCAGAACAATGCCACATGGAACTTCACCATGGCGAAGAAATATAGCCGTTGGAAACAATATAACCATTAGACTAACGTCCCGAATGGGTAAAACGACATTTGTTTTCAGAAGTCTCACCATCAGACCATTGGGATCACACCGTAACAGATATAACTGAATTAATGAAGGTCTCTTGTCCGTTGGAAAGATCCGTTACATTGTTGTCTACTTATTCCGTCAACTGTTGCACCGAGAATCCAGACGATCTAAGCGTGTATGTCGGATGAGCTCAACACCGCAGAGAAAATCATCGAAGAAGTTCTCATTGATATCATGGCTGAGAAAGTAATGTTTGCAAGTATTCAAGTGTGCTTGACGAGAGGAGTGCAAGCCTATATGTCAACCACTCACGGATACGGACCATCCTGAGTCGTCACAGAAAAGAGAACCAAGCACAAAGATGACCTAGCAAATGAGAAGCTAATCCCAACCATCTTACCCGACTACATCCCACCCCTGGCTGATGTGGTGAGTCATTATAGCATGCCAATATATTTTGATTACACCATGGTTACTGCGTACCTCCCGAAGGGGATACAAACAGTTAGAGAGAAACAAGAAAATATCGCAACGTTGAAGTTCAACGAATTCAACCTAGCAGACCACAAGAACCATAGTATGCTCGCCCTGTATAAATACTTGACCAGGATGAAGGGGAATAACTCGAAAATAATCCCCTAGCCATGGACGATGAACCTCGCGTAGTCCACCCTGTTGAACGTAATGAAGATCCCACACTTTGGAAGGTACTAGGAGGTTAACACCTCTGTTAAGATATTGATCTTGTGCTACCATGGTGACTACTTATGGCTAGACCGACGTATCATAGTCGATTCGATGTTGATCCATAGGATCATTGGATTGAGCATGCAAGGACCCGACCTGCAGGGCTTCTATCTGGGGAAAGCCACAGATCGTGCATTAGCACGTAAGATCAAGGATACCTACGACGATGTTGAGAAGGGGATGCGAGGCTACAAGGTAGATTCCATCCAGAATGGTACAATGTTACTAGCATGCCAATTAATTATAGGAAATCTAGTAAGTAAGAACATGCCCCCATAGGTCATAGGGTTTGTCGTTGATCTCATAGGGAAATGTGTATAAGGCCTACAAATGAATTGGGAAAAGTACCTAGTCAACCAGTTGGAGTTAGACTATCGCGAAGCTCAAGATTAGGGCTACGAGTTCCACTTTTGCTGGCTCCTGATCCTCATAGAATTTATTGCTTGGGAGATGCCGGAAGGGGCGACCTTCTTGGACATTGATTCGTTCGAGCTGCTTGCTGCGAAGTTAACCACGCTCTAGTACTCGAGCGATATGGGAAAACAGTGGCAGTTTAATGCAGTTTTTCATACGTATTATCTCCAACTGAAGAGGGATATCAAAGCTAAACCTTGCATGACTCCGAACACCATACAATGGTTTTGACCCCTCATGAAGTTCCGTGCAGATCGACACTTCATCTATATCACCGTGCAAGCAGATGAGCATAAGGAGGAGCTTCATTCGTACTACAAGCTCACAGAAGAGGACCTCAAGGAGATAACTAAGGAATGGTCAACATAACTCTTTATCCCTGTTGATCTTGTAGAGATGTCTGAACCCGAACTTGACAGCTCAAAGGCCACTCACAAAGAAAATGACACACCCAGACCCAGTAGAAGGAAGAAGACTACAGAAGTCCAAGACTTAAGTAGTGAATCAGAAAAAATGACTTTAGTATCACCTGGTCGAGGGGTTGATGACGAAGTAGAAGAAATAAATGGCAAAAAAGATGAGAATAAGAAAGGAAAAGTAACACTACCTAGAGATGAGGTCGATCCCCTGAAGAAGAGGAAGGTTTCTCCCACAAAACCCTCTTCCCGGAAGAAATCCAAAGCCACCTTGACTAAGATGCAAACTTTGCTCACTGTCGATGACTTTGACTCATCATAGCAGCTGTCGCAGATGCTTCACAAGACATCTTACAAAAGCATCAAGCCAAGCAGGAAGAAATGTACGACATAATCTAAGTTGAAATTCGAGTGGTAGAACAAGCTCTTCAGTCCAGTCGCAGAGGTTCCACTGCACCCCTGCCATCGGAAGAACCAGATTTGGGATATGATCCAGCCCAACTCCACAGACTAGTTGATGCGATTGAAGCTCACCTTTGTCACACACAGGAAGAAACAAAACAAGCCACCTAGGCCTTGAAGCAAGTGAAAGAATTAGTCGTAGAATAACGCTGAGTTGCAGAGAAGGAGAAGGTTTCTCTCCAGACAAAGTTTGAAGAGGAGAAATCATAGATTCATGAAGAAAAAGAACAGTTGCTTGCAAAACAACTCGAAGTGAAAGAAGAAGTCAACTGAGTCGAACTTCAAGTAGAGCATCTCGTAGAAGTTATCCAATAACTACAACAACAAATAACAGACTTAGAGCTCTGAATAGTACCTGGCACTCTGTAGGAGGTGAGGGATCAAAGAGAAGCAACTGCCCGAAGCGCAGTTGAGAGAATAAAGGCCCTTTCCATGGAATGTAAACAACTAAGTGATCGCAGTGCCCAGACATATGAGAAACTCACTAAGAATCCAGAAATGAAGGCATTGGAGTCACATCTCAATACAGGTGTAGTTGAATCCTCTATCAACTGTTGAAAGGATGAAGCTATCCCAAGAGAAGTGCACCGCTCAAAAATAGGTCCACACCATTCATAGCAGAGTCATGGAAGTGACTCAGAGGCTCCAACCTATACAGGATGAGGCTTGCCAACTTTTCTCAGAGATCGAAAGCTGAGGAGAAGAACTAGAGAAACTCATTGTTGCGACTAAACAACGCTTAGAGGGACCTGTCAACGAAGTGGCCATCCAAGATTTTGCTGAATAGGAGGCCATGGAACAACAACAATTCGAAGTATCTTGAGCCAAGCTCTAGAATTTTGAGGCAGAATTACCCAGATCAGAGTGACTCGGGATGCGTCACAGGTGAGTGTTGGGAGCATGTTGGCCCTTGACCAAGTTTTGAGGATCCTTGGTCATGTTTGACCTATTTTTGGGACTTCGACAGGTTGTCAAAGGCAGAGCACAAGACGAAGTGAAGATCGTGGGATATCGGCCCCTCTTTAGGGATTTTTGGGTTTTTGGGTTATGTAACAGGTATGGGGATGTCGAACCATGGGTTTACCCATGCTAAGGCCTATTTTGTAATATATAAATAGAAATCTAGGCAATGTAAGTAGTGACCAGTGGCTAAGTGCTAGTACTAGCTCTATGCAAGAAGGCGTGATTAAGAATTGCAGAGCTAAGTACAAGTCATCTGTAGTTCTTTGTGCATAGACTGTGTAAGGTTTTGTGCCTAGATCTACTTGGGGAAGGAGGATCTGGAAAAGTGCGCGCAGATTTCTTATCCTATGAGGAATAGTGTTCTGGTGCTTTGTGCCTATAAGAAGCTTGACAAAAGATAATAAAAAGAAGAAGAGTTGGTGGACGTATCCCTAGGGTGGGGGTGAACCATGTATATCTTGTGTTATGGTTGCTTTGTGAAATGTATTGATGTGTTTATGTGTTTACTTGTTTAGATTCTTTGATATAGATGAATGATAGATATATCTGTTGATGCTACATGGTTAATAATATGGATGAATGCTAGATCTGACCCATGTGGATGTGCTTAGTGCTTGAACATACTAGATCTAGTTGAATACTGTGATGCTCAGTGATTAGGGTTTTGTTTGCGAAGTAGATACTGGTTTAATACCGATGAACTGTAATTGCTAAGTGCTTTGATTGTTATAATCCCATATTTGTGTCCCAGATAAGGTTGTAGACATATGAGTCCTGCAACCACCCCTGCTTCTACCTTGGGTGAGACTTCATCTGCTTCACAGGTGTTTCTGAAAGGGCTGGTAGTTAGGGTTTTGTTGGTGCGCTCTTGAGCATTGAACCTTGGGTCCGCCCTTGTGCCAACATACCCTATGTTGATCATGGTGCTACTTGTACTTAGCATTGGATTTCTGCAAAATCTCTTGGACATGTTGGTGGATGTGCTGAATCTGCTCAATGAATCTAGTGGCTTTGTTGGTATCACATTGAACATGGGAAGATTTTTTCTATGTGGTGGGAAGAGGTAGTGCAACATCAATGGGACCCAAGGGTTGGAATCCTAGCCCCACCTAAAATGGGATATGTCTGGTGGAGCTATGGAGAGCCCTGTTGTAACTGTGTTGAACATAGGGGAGACTCTCATCCCATGTACATGGATGCTTAGAGTTGTACATGCGTAGGATGTGCAAAATCATCCGATTGATGACCTATGTTTGGCCGTCTGGTTGGGGGTGGAAAGAAGTGGATTTAGTGAGATTGGTGTCCAATAGTGACCAGAGAATTGACCAAAATATGTTGAGGAACCTGTTGTTCCAGTCGAAGATGATGGTCTCTTGTATCCCAAAATGGACCCACACTCATTCGAAGAAGCGATTGGTGGTATATGTCACTATGATATTCTTCTTGCAGGCTGTGAGGATGGCCATCTTTGAAAATTGATCAACAACCACAAATACACAATCATTGCCTTGCTTGGTGGATGGAATTCTAGACATGTAATCCATTGAAATGGATTCCCAGGGCTTCTCGGGAGTAGGAATAGGGGTGTATAAGCCTTGCTTCTTTATGGATGGCTTGGAAATGGAACAGGCAGTGTAACATATGCTATACTTGCTTACGTACTATCAAAGTTTTGGCCAATAAAAATGTTTTTGAAGAACAACCACAGTTTTCTCCAGTCCAAAATGTCCTACCATCCGACTATAGTGGGATTCCAAAATCATCTTTGCACACTCACTTGTAGAAACACAGAGATGGCCCATATGGCATAATAGTCCATCATGAATGTAAAATTCAATGACATTCGTGCATGCACCCAAGAGCTTATAGGTGGTGGCGAAGTTCAGATCTTGTTGATAAAGTTGGGGCCACTCAGATGCCTCATGTCCACAAGAATGGAGAATAGTGGTGACAGTAGCCATAGGAGGTCGACTGAGGTAGTCAGTGACATGATTTGAGATCCCCTCTTATACTTGATGTTGATATGGAACTTCTTCAGGTAGGTGGAACACTTCTTATGGAAGTCATTCTACAATTTCCCTTGTGTCTATATGAATTGCAGAGGCTTTTGATTAGTGTGGATGATCGTCTCCTTTCCCATAATGTAATGTTTCCATTGACGATAGGCTTGTATGATGTAATACATTTCCTTTTCATAGGTGGGGTATTTCCGAACAATATCTTAGACTGTCTCACTATGGTATGCCATCAGATGACTGTGCCGAGTGAGAACTGCGCCTACAACATAGTCATATGCATCAGTATCAATCTCGAATGGTTGTTGTAGATCATACAAGGAGAGTACTGGAGTTGAGAAAAAGAGATTATTCACATTATTGAATGCTCATTTTTGTTCTTTCCCCCACACGAACTTGGCCCTGCCACTGCCCTTGGTCACCTGGCTGAGGGCCCATACAATATGGGAGAATCCCAACATGAACCATCGATAGAAGTTGTCCAGTCCAAATAAGCTTTGAAGCTCGGTTAGTGTGGTTGGGGTTGGCCAGTCACGGATGAATTGGATGTTAGCTGGATCAACATGTACCCCATGCTCATCAATAATGTAGCCTAAGTATTGGACCCTGTTCATGCCAAAAGAGAATTTTTCCAAGTTGGCATATAGCTTGTGCTTCCACAAAGTGCTAAAAACCTGCTGAATATGTCGCATGTGCTCCTCTCACGTTCTTCCAAAGATGCGAATTCCATCCAAATATACCACCACAAAAGAGTTGGTGATAGGTCTCAATACATCATCCATCAACCTCATGAAAGTGGTTGGTGCATTTGTTAAGCCAAAGGGCATGACCAACCATTCGAAGAGACCTTCTTTAGATTTAAAGGTTATCTTCCATACATCAGTTGGTTCGATGCGAACCTAGTGGTAGTCATAATTTAGTTCAATATTGATGAAGAACGTTTCCCCCTTGAGTTGTTAAAGAAGGTCATGAATCATGGGAATTGGGTACTAGTTCATGACTATGACTTTGGTTAGGGCTCTTTAATCAATGCAGAGTCTCCAAGTCTTGTCTTTGTTCTACACCAGTACAATCGGGCTTCTGCAAGGGGAGGAGTTGGGTCCGATGTGCCCATTTTGAAGAAGATCTTGGATCTGGCTCCTGATTTCGTTATTTTCAATCAATGAGCGACGATAAACTGGCCAATTAGGTAGAGTTTCATCGGTGGTCAAATAAATTGGATGCTTGTCTTGGCAGTGCGTTGGTACCCTAGTGGGTGAGGAGAATATGTCTTTGTAATGTTCCACAATCCCATCCACTTTCTTTTTCTGCAAAGACAGGTTCTATGTACAGGCCATGGATATGGTGATGACCTTCTACTTACTATGAGCAAAGATCAAAAAGAAGATGAACTTCCCTATCTGTGAAATGACCTTACTACATTTCTTAGCAGAGATTAAAGAAACAACGGTAGGCGACACTACCTCTGGTATCTTGTACAATTGTCTACCTAAAGTAATAATAACATTACGGGGTCTAGACTCATACACAACATGATGCTTCCATAAATATGCTTGTTCTAAAATAAATCACAAACTTCAAGGGGTGCAATATCACACAATACCTCATCTTTGAAAGGCTTGATGTCGTAGGAAAGATGACACTGTTGGCTGACATGGAAATCTCTTCCTTGGTGAAGCCAGTTGATGGTGTGGTGTCATTGGCAGGTCCAACCGCTTGACGAACTCTACTGAAATTAGGCTCTTCTGACTGGATCTATCGATAATCAAATGAAGCGGAGCCCCCTTTACCCACATCTATGAGTGAAAGAGGCATTCCCCTTCCTCTTCTTCTTATGGTTCATTTGGACAAACTTTGGTGGTAGCAATAGTGGCACTGGGTTCAACAATAATCCACTTCCCTCCTTCATAATTTGAATAGGAATCAAAATCGACCTCTAACTCAGAATCCTTCAGCTCGACCATGAGTGACTTCTTGGAGAGACATTCTTCAGTGTTGTGCCAAGGGATTTTATGGTACTCACACCATTTTCTCATGTCCTTATTCGTCTTCTAATTTCCCTTCTTGTGTTGCGGCTTGGAATGGTTTTCCTAAGAGTGGCCATCTCTGCTCTATCCCTTTCTGTGCGGGTTTGGCCCACCTTTTCCTTGCTTTAGCTGTGAGGAGTTTGCAGATCCAAACTCTCACCTCTTTTTCTTAAATTTCTGCTCGATCTTGACAACGTATCTATAAGCCATACCCAATGAGGTGATGTCCAAAAAATCCATTCATGTTTGGATGTATCTATGCAAACAACCACGATATTTGAGCACTAGATGTTGCTTAGAGTCTTTGATACCCAATTTGGTGCACAGGGTATGGAAAATATTGGTGAAATCTAGTACTGTCTAGTCCCTTTCTTGATGCAGGGTGGTCGATTTGGTGTACTGGTCCTCGTAGCTTCCAACATGGTAGTACTATTCTTTAATGGAATCGCAAAAGGAATCCCATGTAGGGGAAACCACAAATATTGCAGATTCCTCGATGGCCCTTTGCTCAGAGTAAGTTTCCCACTAGTCCTTAACATGGGGGACAACCTTGAGGACTGCAAAAGTAATATTTTCCCTATCGAAAAAATTGTGGACCGAAAAATACCCTTTGAGAAGATTCAACCATTTATCTACAACATCTGCATCTATTAGTCCTTCAAATAATGGAATATCAAAATTTACCTGTACCTTCAAGGGGGTTGCATGGCCGCTTGATGAAGATGCTTCTCCTATGGGCAGTCGCCGAAGCATCTGTGAAAAGTTGTCCATAATTTTGTTCCTTTGTCATGCAAGGGCTTCCTCGAGCAACGTTTTAAAAGGATCTCCTGCTCCACCATCTTTATATTCATCTCCCATGGGTTGTTGTCGAGCTCGACGTGACCGATCTTGCAATGGATCGATTGATTCGAGTCACAACTTCTTGTACCCAGATCTTGTCGGGGACATGCACGAATAAAAATAAATGAAGATCAGACCACGATGATACCACTGATTCATATTTAGGAGCATAATGAATTGATTAATAGACTGAATACAATAAACACAGAGATATGAAGAACCACACAAATATCCAGTGAACAATATCTTCTATTGAATAAATGAAATAGGCTGAAACTGTAAAACTGAAACACTTGCTCGAATGGTTGTAGCTATCTCTTAGAAGCGATGTGGCTGCTATGCGCATCCGTCTAAGCATAATTATTACAATGAGGCTCCAAAGGCCTTTTTAATATTACTCATGAATGCCAAAACCCTAGACATCCAAAAACCTAACCCTAGAAGGTGAAGTGCCAAAAGTCATGTGAGCCCCTATGGGTAAGTTGGTACCTCAACTTCCCAAGGTCGTAACGTTTTCATACGACCTCCATTTTAGGTGTGTGATAGCCCGTTGGAAAGGTATTTCAGAGAACTACACATTATGTCGTCAAACTCTTACTCTATCTAGAGTTTGACTATGGCCAGAAAAAATATTTACAAAATAGTGGAACATAAAAAATTAGGTGAAATACGTCTTGAGGGCCTCGCCATTCACTGGGAAAGTGTCTGGTTGTCCCTCTAAATTATGCAGACGGAAAGAGATGGGACCCAATTTTTCAGAAATTACAAATGGTCCCAACCACAGATTTTGGAACTTGGTATGTTCTCCCTTACCCTCATGGGTTTTATCCCACTTGAGAACCAGATATCCGACATCGAAATTCCTATCTGAAGATGAATTCAAATCAAACCATATTTTTACATTTTTCTTTTGCTGATCCAATTTTTTCTTTGCCTGTGTCCTCACTTCCTCTAGTTTTAATAAGGCGTTTATTCAATTTTCTAGAGGAGGGCACTCCTCTTCTTGAACTTTCTGCGATAATTGTAGGGAAGGAAGTAATACATGTGGGGGGAGAATTGCTTCTCTTCCGTAGATGAGGAAGAAAGGGGAATTACCAATAGAGGTTTTTGGGGTTACTCTATCATACCATAGCGCATTATACAGTGCATTGTGCTAGTTCTTGTGATTTTCTGAAACTGTCCTTTTAATAATCTTGATTAAATTTTTGTTTGTTGATTCTGCTAGGCCATTTCCTTGAGGGTAGTAGATTGCATAATACTTCAGTTTAATCCCTTTTTCCAGAGAAAAAATGTTCATTTCAAGGGATGAAAATTAAGAGGCGTTATAAAAAACCAAACACTCGAGAATGCTGAATCGATTGATGATATGATAGTTCAGAAAAGATACTACCTGATTTGTGTTCACCACTTTCAAAGGTACAACTTCAGACCATCTTGTAAAATAATCTGTTGCTGTAAGGATATACTTGTGCTGCTAAGAAGAAGAGAGATTAATCGTTCCTATGATGTCTAGGGCCCATTTCTGAAAAGGTGCATCTATAGTAACAAGTTGCAAAGGGAAAGCTTCCTTTTTCACTCGTCTTGCAGCCTTTTAGCAGATTATGAATTTACGAGACAACGTATGGGCATATTTAAACAAGGTAGGATAATAGTACCAAGCTTGCAACACTTTGTGGGAAATGGTATCTCCACCAAAGTGACCACCGACTTAAGCTGCATGAAGTTCAACTAACACCTTTTCTGACTCTTCCTTTTCTAAACAACGCATAAAAACACCATCGAAGTTCTTTCGAAATAATACATCATTTATTAACTCGAAAGATGTAGATTTAAGCCTAAGTGCTCTTATGTTTTTAGAAGCAAGATTGTGGGGAGAATATCCATGTGTTAAATAAAATCTAATGTTCTCATACCAAGAATTGGCAGTGGCTTGTGCACAACTCATCTGTTTTTATTTATGTTGATCCATAGTTGAGGTGTTTATTTGAATTTCTTGTTATTCAACTGAATCAACCACTATTTTACACAGGCCTTGACCTCTAACAATTTGTGTGGTGGTTATTTCAAGGTCATATTCCTGTAGTGATGTCATCCAATTTTCCCTTTTCTCAACCAGTTCTTTTTGTACTAACATATTTCTTACATCTGGGTAAGGAATAATAACCTTGGTTCTGGATTTCAATAGGTAAGACCATAAGTGTTTCAATGCTTTGAAAACAACATATGCTTGTTGATATACTGCTGGGTAATTAAGCTCTGCTCATTTAAAAGATAATCTCATGAAGGCAATGGGTATATCATTGCTTTCAATGTTTTTCTGTGTAAGCACAATAACATAAGATCGGTTAGAAGCAAAGGTGTAAAGAGTGAAATCCTGAGAAAAATCGGGACTCATCAAGGAAGGGGCCTCTATTATTGCTTTTCTAATTGAATCAAAATCCTTACTTTCTTGTGATACCCAACGATACACAACATCCCTTTTAATTAAATTTTGTAACGGTCTGACCATTTCTGAGAATCTTGAGACAAACCTTCTGATGAAATTAATATTGCACAAAAAGGACTACATGGATTTTTTGGAAGAAGGAGGGGGAAGTTTAGAAATATCTTGGGTTCTTTTGGGGTCAATAATCATTCCATCCTTAGATACTATAAACTGAAGCAATTTTCCTTTCTCTACTGCAAAGATTGATTTCTTAGGGTTTAGAGATATGCGGAACTTGCGGCATCGTTATAGCACAACCCTAAGGTGAGATAGGTGATATTTCTTGTTTTTAGAGAAGACGGTGAGATCGTCAAAATAGACCATGACTGACTGGTTAATGAGGCCACGAAAAGAAATGTCCATTTCCCTCTAGAAAGTGGCACGGATGTTTATCAGTCCAAAGGGAATTTTCCTATAGGCGTAAATGCCCCATGTGGTACGAAAGGTGGTTTTAAGCTGGTCCGAGGGAGACATAAGGGCCTGGTTGTATCCTGAAAAACCATCTAGCAAAGACAGTCTTTCAGAACTAAACACCTGTTGTAAAATTTATTCCATTGGAGGAACGGGGTAGTTGTCTTTAACAGATGCTCAGTTTAAGTTTCGAAAATCGACACAAAGTCGAATTTCATGACTTTTCTTCCTTACAGGGACTAGATTAGACACCCATTGCGTGTTCCTAACCGAGAAAATTGTCTTTGCAATTAGTAATTTTCTTAGTTCCTTTTTAACAGTGGGTTCCAAATTAGGATGCATCTTCCTCAATTTCTGTTCAAAAGGCTGAGTTTGGGGTTTCATAGGGATAACATGTTGTATGATGTTAGGGTCAAATGTTTTCAAGTCATCATACGTCCAAGAAAAAACCTTTTTAAATTATTTAAATAAATTTATAAAAGTGGATCTTTCTTGCTCGGAACATCCTTTTCCTAAATTAATATTTTGAGGATTATCCCTTGTTCCTAAATTAACCGTTTCATAGATCAAAGAGGAACTATTAGTTTTACAATTTACTGCCCTCTAAATTTATCATGCAAGTCATATAATTTCTCTAATCTACAACAGATCTAGGGATAGAGTTTACCAAATTGGATGTCGATTTAGGAGATCGAGGATCAGATATGATCGTGAAGTTGCAAAGTTTCTCGTCATGAGTACCTTCATTAATGACTGCACCTTGGAAGCCATTTTTGCATTTTTGCATTTTTCGTTTGTTTTGTTTTGTTTTAAATTCATGACTGTAAGCATGAATTCGAATATAAAACTTGGTTTGGTTTCATATCTTTTACTTTAGAAATATCATTTTAAAGGTACTCATGTATGGTTTTAACTCAATTCTTATGAGCTTGTTGATAAATCTACGGTCAAAATCTTTGTAGTATTGTGGGTATCGTGACTTCATTGGTTTTATAATTAATTGATTGAATTAATTTGTGAAATGGTCGAATGCATTAAACGTTGGCTTAACATTTGATATGGTGTTCATAAACTCAACTGTCATATCAACCTTCATGTAAATTGGTACATGCATGTTGTACTTACGTTTTAAATTCACCTTACAGGCCTGAAATATTAATGAGATCATTTTTTATGCGTATGGGGTTTTGTACTGTGGAGGGTTTGGCACTCATTGTGAGCAATGGTTTTTAGTTTTTCGAGCCCTCTGTTTTCATTTTCCCTAGACATTCTATTCGAGTTATGACAGTCCCCAAAACTTGCATTTTTTTTCCATCACAGTTTGCTTAAATCTCTCTCTGCTGCCCGTTCGTTGGAAACCCAAACCTATCCCGTGTGATATCTGTTGTATCCTTTTCACAGTGGTAATGGCACCCATGGTTCGTATTGAGCCAAATGGATGCCAAGCTCTAATATCCCATGATGACACTATTGAAGACCTGAAGGCTCATGGATGGGATGTGTTCCTCAAGAAGTTTGAAGGCCATAATCTCCAGGTTGCAAAATCTTTTTCACAAACTTTTGACGGTTTTAGGGCCAAGATTGACAATGTACAGCTAGAATTAACAGAGGATTTCATGAGAAGGGTGACAAGATTCCCTTTAAAAGGCAAGAGGTAGTTTAAGAATGAAAATATGGAGGACGTCCCATGGAGTTTATTAATGGTTTCCCACAAATCCACTTGCTATAAAAAAGGTATTCCCATTGCTTTGCTAAAACCTAGATGGCACAGTCTCCTTTTAATTATGAAGCAGTTTGTCAGTTGTGAGGGCCGATATGGGCTAGTTTTTCTGTACCACATCCATTTTCTTATGAATTTCATAGGTTTTGAGTTGGATATGCCTTTTTACCTATTGATGAGTCTTTACAAAATGTCTAAGTGCTTTAAGAGACATGGTATCAATTCGAGTCTATTTCACCACAAACTCGTTAAAATCTTGTTGGTTTATCACTTGTCGAAAATAGGTGAAAATTGGGAGACCTTTATGATAAGAAATGGCTTCACCCAGGTCGACGCTACAGTCATCCCTCTTTTAATTGTAAACCCTAATTTGGACAGACCAGTGACTGAAAGCCAGGTCGTTAATTCGATTGATGGCTCAGAATTTATTGAACCAGTTTCTGTTGTTGATGAAACTCCTGTGAATAAAGAATTACCATGTAGGTTTTCACCTATAAGATCTTTGGAACAGGTAATTACCGAATTAAACGAAAAGGATCATCCTGTGCCTATGAATGACTCTAATTTAAACTTTAATGATAAATTTGTTGTGAAGAATTTGCGTAAGGGAAAGAAACCACAGACCACAGATTTAAAGTTCAGGAATAAGAATGTTGGTCATTTGATTTCTAGAAAAATAAGAAATCGAAAGAGTAATCATATGATCTCGATCGATCCGATCGAGATCGATGATCGGTGTTCAGATCAGGAGATAGATGATTTCTTGCCTCGTGAAGACCCAGAAAACCAGTGCCCTAGGAAAGAGGTTGTTACCCAGGTTGAGAAGTATGATTTCGTGTCTAATTTACCCCCTTTTCTCAAGGGAAAAGAAGGTTTTTCAGGTATTGGTCATGACCTTGAACATACCACAGTGACACATGAAGCACCCGTTGTTGATTGTTTTCCATGTCAGTCTTCCATTTCCCCAGGGCATTGTGATAGTTGCCTCGACTGGATAGAGCATTATTATAGAGATATTCTGCTCTTACAAGCTCAAGTGAAATGCTTGACTACTCGGAATGACTTATTGGAACAAGAGAATTTTGACTTGAAGGCACACATAGAGAGGGAAAGCAAAAGAATCAAGAAGTCCAGGAATATCATAATAAAAAACACAACCAGCTTCAAAGACATTATAAATTCCGAACTACCAGATCCTGCTTTTAGTAATTTCTAATGGTAAAATGATTTTGTTTTGATTTTATTCATTTATGTTATAAAAATCGAAATAAAGAGATTTAATTTGATTTCGTTTGCTAATAATAAGACTAGCTACAAAATCTATGATTCTGTAGCGAGTCTATTTTGAATAATAATTAGCATGGTTATCTGAATATCAAATCGTTTTTTCCAGGAAATGGAGGATTATGACGCTAATTACATGGAGCACAACACCTTGAATTATACGCTCAATTATTTTGTAGTTTTCTACGTTTTATGTTTATAAAACTTTGGTTTATTTTTGACAAACCAACTCATGCATGAGTGGTTACTATTTTCATAATTTTTGTAATATTGTCTAATTTTTGTGGATTCAACTCTATCTTGTATGATATGAGCATTTGAATCCTGAACTAGTTTAAATATTGTTCACTCTTAGTAGTGAGGCATATTTTGTTTTGGACACATTATGGACATATGAATATCAAGAATGATATGGAGAATATGTTCATTCCTTGGCTTTAGACTAGCGTGCCTCTTACCCATTATATTTTTCCTTTATCTTATGAAATGTGAATACACTTATACAACTTTAGTCTTATCATCATATGCTATTTCATATTATTCGGCACTTTAATTCTATCTTTAATTTGTTGTTTATATATTAGATCTGTGATCAATATTTCATTCAAATATCGTTGATTTATGCTAGATGTTAAATGATGTATCACATGCATGCTTTGTATTAAATTTATTTTGTTATAAGTGTTCATCATTATAAGATCATCATATATGTTCGTTTATTAATCTGATCTTGTATTCCTACTCCAAAACACCCTTGAGTTTGTTCTGGGAGTGTTAGTACCAGCCTGTTACAGGTTTTCCTCACAGGCAGGACAACTGTGAGTTTGAATTGTGTAGAGACATAAAATCATTAGGTGATTAACCACATGTTAGTTTACTCGTATTCTAGTTCTTTTGTTAGTTTATTTATCAATGAAATAAGAATAGTTTAAATTGGCTTTGATTTTTATTCTGTTCTTATTTCAATTGTGTTTGATTAGTATTCTTTAGTTCTTTCTATTTTAAATATAAAACAAGAAAATAGAAAATGTATGTGCTTTCTTTATTTACTTCATAAACATCTTCAAAAAACATCTATTTTGCAAGATATCCCTGAAATCTTGCAATATTGTATATAAGCATACACACATATTCATTTTTTTATTGAGACATTTGTAATTATTGAATTTGTATCCTTAGTATTAAAGATTTAGATTAGTTTATTTCTTTTACTGTTTTTTTTAGGACTTTAGTTGGCCAACGGAGCCATTAAACCCATCAGGTCTTTTCATTCCAAATGACTTGGGTTATTTAGACATCCTCGGTCCGAATTTGAACTTCCAGTTGACGGTGTGTCATTTATGCCAGTCAACATGAGCTAAAAAAAACATTGTTTAGGGCTCCAAAATGTACCTGGAAGTACAATAAGGTGTGCTGACATGAAAACATACAAAATAAGACAGTTGGATTAGGTGATAGGCCACTAGTATCCACCTGGAAGATGTGTAGGTATTCAGACAACCCCAGAAATGTAGAAACCACAATTACAAAGAAGTACAAAAGAACGTGTTGAACTAAAAACGAACAAAAGGAGCCAATTGGAATAGTTGGGTGGACACCGATATCCACCTGGATCAGAAGTTCTCTATAGTCCATTTGGGGATTTGTAGTACCAATTCCTACTATAAAAGAAATGTTCTACTTTCTTGCAATAACCACACCTATCCTCAAGTTTTGGATGCACAAATGCTACTTGAACTAGTAAGACACGAACTTTGACCAACTAGTTCCATGATCAACATTGTCCTGGAAGATAATCTATCTTAGGAAACTGAAAAACCACCAGGGTGGGGGTTCCCTTGGGAGAGCCCTGGTACCTAGAGAAGCTCCAAACAAAACTCAACATGTATCAAGCATAGAGGCTTAACATATCACCTACACGTGTCTAATGAATTTACCATTATCCCACAATGAGTTGGAAGAACTAGAATTGATAGGTGATAAGCATGCGACATTAATGCAAGAGGCATGAAAATGCCGAGATGATGAGCTGGGCTCACTCCCATCTCTTCACATCACTCACTCTCATGCGAATACACTTTGTATATTTTGTGCTAATGGCTTGTTGATATGATGTGCCATTGATCACTAAGTCACCCTCTTCTCTTTTAAACTTGAGCCATAATTAGCTCATGATCAACTCATTGGTTATAGTGTTAGAATCTCACACTTCGTATATTTGGTGTCAATGACTTGTTGATATCATGTGCCATTGATCATTAACTCACCTTGTTCTCTTTTAAACTTACCCATAATTAGTTCATGGATCAACTCATTGATAATAGTGTTGGAATATTACACTTTGTTTATTTGGTGCCAATGGCTTATTGATATGATGTGTCATTGATCACTAACTCACCCTCTTTTCTTTTAAACTTGAGACATAATTAGTTCATGGATCAACTCATTGGTAATAGTGTTGGAATCTCAATGTTTATAATTTTTTGTTATTATTGATGTATATATAACCCATCAAAAAATTAATATTTAAAATTACAAACTATTTTTATTATTAATCTTTATTAAAATTCCAACTTATTTATTCTAATTTTAACATTTTAAATAATCAAAAGGATAATATTTGTTTTATAATATATACTTTGTTTATTATTTTTAATTAAAATACAATTAATTTTTTCATTTTTTTAATGATGAAAGGGTGAAATGAATTCAAAATAATCCTTCAAATTTGATATAGACTAAAGATCAAAACACATAAGAAAGATTATAGTTATCAAGGTGGTTATATTGGAAAGGGTGTCAAAGGATACATCCTTTTAGTGATAGCTTTGACATGTGTAGTTAAGATTTAAGATTTAACTTATTAGTCCCTACTGAAGGCGTAGAGGGACTATAGTGATTGATAATTCATTGAATTTATATTAGTTTTTCATTTGACTACAAATTTTTGCATACTTTGTATTGTTCGAACTACAAAACAAAAAACGTTATTTTTTATATAATAAAAAAACCCATATATGTCATGATCTCATTGGATAATAGATTTGAGGTCTTATTGCCAACTTCACTATTCCCAATGAATTACATGTTTCCATATCCAAAGTTTTTATCATCTACGATATTTTTGAATTTGTACTATTCATATTGAAATGTTTAGATATCCAAAGTTTATAGCGATTGGAAATTCATTGACTTTATATTAGTTTTTCGTTTGGCTACAAATTTTTGCATAACTTCTATTGTTCAAACTACATAACTAAAAACATTATTTTAATATAATAAAAAAACCCATATATGTCATGATCTTGTTGGATAATAGATTTGAGGTCTTATTGCTAGCTTCACTATTCCCAATTATTTATATGTTGGCATATCCAAAGTTTTTATCATCTACGATGTTTTTGAATTTGTACTATTCATATTGAAATGTTTGGATATCCAAAGTTTTGAGCATGGATAGTCAGTTTTCATATTACTTTGTCCTTTGAGTAAATTCTTTTAGCAGTCTCCAGTGTTCGAACTATAGTTATTGTTATTATTTTTTATTTTTTATTACTATTATTATGCTTTATTTTTGTTTATTGTTGCATACTTCGAGAGGCTTTTTCATTGTTGCGTACATAAATAGGCCGTCCACACTACATTATTTTTTATATGTTTACATAGCGTGATGCCCTTTGACGGTTTTGACAGCCTTAAGTGATTACATAACATGATTCACAACCTTAAAAGTTTATTCTACAGGCATGTTACAATACAATTTCCTTCCATTTTTTGATATAGTGTTGTCTGCAGTGAATTTGGGCAATATTGTTCTTCACCGACATTACTGGTTCACTGGTTGATGCTTGTTCGTTGGTTCGTTCGATGATTCTTGTTGTTGTTTTCTTCAACTTTGCAAAGTTGAGATCCTGCAGCTACAGTTGGACCTCTTCGTGGTTGTTCACCGATTTGTTTTTATTCAACTTTGGAAGCAGTTGGACCTGTTGTTGTGGTTTGCAGGTTTTTGAGCTGCACTTTTGTTATCCCTCGTTGACGGGTAAGTTTCCGTGCCATGGTTCCATTTCTATTCCTTGTTTGCTACCTAATATTTGCATCTTGCAAGAAAGAATTTTCAATACTAGGAGTTCCTACCTTGAAATCATGTTGCAGAACATCTTTCTCTGTGGCTTCTATGACCATAATATTTTCCTTTTTCTTGAACTTCAATGTTATATACAGAACCCGCCTTTGCCGTAGTCATGGTGACATATAAAAAAGAAAACTCCTCTTTTTTCCTACTCCTGAAAACCATACGTTTGACACATTTTTTCCAATGTTCTCCTCATATTATCTGTTCCTAGAAACCATACGTTTCGTGCATTTTGCCTAGTCTATTCCCTTAGAAATGTATTGTTCCTCTTTAAATGTCAATACTGGACACAAAACCTAGATCTGTCGCAACTACAATGAAATATAAAAAATAAAAACGGATGTTCTCCTCTTATTATATGTTCTTGGAAACCATGTGTTTGGTGAATTTTTTCCAGGTTTTTCCCTTCCAATCACATATGCCAACTTCCACATACTGGATATCGTGCCATAGATGTTTCCAAAATAGAAATGTAAAGGGGTTTATAGAACGAATTCAGAGTTGTCATAGGGGGAAAGCATCTGCCAGGGTCTTGTGACAGGGCATGCTTTTATCCTCTGAATCAAAAACTATGTCCACCTATTTCCTTTGTCATGTCCTTTGTGTCTTGCAAAGAATCTTCTGCTTTTGAAAATCTTGTAGGATGCACACCAAAATGATATACCTTGAATTCTCGGTCTTTGTGCTCAGCAAATTTATAGTGTTATTTATTTGCGTTGTCTCTTTTGTTTGGTTCACTGTTCACTGTACGTTTGTTTTCTTGTCATATGCTATGGAGAATAGGGGGATTGAATTTGACAAGAATAAGGTTGAAGGATACATAGCGGAATTGGTATGCAGCTCTGCACTTGTAGTTTTCTATTTGTCCTTTTTTTGTTTTCCTTTTTTTTTTTCTTTTCTCTGTTTGCATATAAAATGAATATAGCTAAGAAACATCTTGAAAATCACAGTTTAAGAGATGAAAAAAGTAATAGGTGTTGATTCCTATGAAATAGATATAGACTCCATTGTACATGAGAACATCGACCAAGTATTGCATAGAAATGGGATTTTTAGACTGGATGCATTTCAGATTCTATTTCATTTTTGTTATTCCTCGACCGACCTGTGCAATGGATTGATAGATTATTTCTTGGGATTTTTAAAAAATGGCGATGTCGAGGCATTGGAGTTGTATGAATACAATTTTGCATCTGATTTTCTTTGGCAGTTGCATGTAATACATGATGTCACTACATATTTTTCAAAGATGCGGTTGTCTTCACCTGCAATTCTTCTTGCACATGAGAGAGGAATTTGGGGAGATACATTTTGTATATGGTGGTTGTCTAAGTGGCTCAATATATCAATTGGAATATGGTCATTGACAAGAAAGAAAAGATATATACTATTCAACAAAACTGCATCTAGTGATCCATATTGCATCTTGTTCCATGATGTCAATCCTGTCAGTGGTCATTATGAACCACTACTGTATAGAAAATTATCCATATGCAATCTTGGAGGACCTCATATTTACTTGTCTCTCATTTGCAAAGACCTTGAATCACAATGGAAACGAATTATGCATCGTATAAACTGCCATGGCTTGTAGATAGCAACAACTGTTGCATATAGTTGTGGATATAGTCTGTTCAATGCAATTTTATATTTGGTAGAAACCGAGCTCAATGTGAATTTGCTACGGCTTTACACTATACAATCCTTTTGCAATG